>CM067510.1:26884603-27189603 GCA_034509495.1 Acestrorhynchus altus | reverse complement strand
GATAGACAGACAGACAGAAAGACAGTTACATGCATAGACAGACAGATGATAGACAGTCAGACAGACTGGTTTCAGCTAACTGTAGGTCTCATGATGACATTTCAGGATTGTTGGACACTTGCGTCTTGTTGTCTTCTCTTGGGCTGAACTTGTTTGGACAGTCTAACCTGGCCAAGTCTGTAGTAGTTTTAAAAGTTCTCCTTTTGTATTTTTTTTCCGGACAGTGGAACAACTGACTTCCCAGATTCATCTGCATCTACAACCTTCTTGAGGGCCTCAAAAAGCTTTTTGTGTCTGGCCACAGTGATCACACTAACCTCAACAATCAAGAGCAAACCAAACTGATGTCTGAGGTTTAAATAAGACAGCCTGCTCCAAAGTCCATTTGCAGCTGAAATACCACTACCACCACCAATAGTGAGAGAACTGCTATGCATGACATTTAAAATTCATCAGAAAAGCTGTGAATTAAACCTCAGATCTCTGTGGATGTGGTAAGGTAGCCGGGTTCTAAGAGTCACTCTTCTGATTTCTGTATTATTACAGCTTTTATTATTCATGACCTCAATTCAGAGAAATCACCTGTGTGTGAGTCTTCAAATACACACATATATATATATATATATATATATATATATATATATATATATATATATATATATATATATAAAATGTATTTAAAGAATGTATCTCCCACATTACGAAACACGTGTGCCTCTGTGTCCATTTCTTTGCTGTACGAGTCCTTTTACCTGCACTTTCAGAGAAGTCTGGAAAGATCAGGCTGAAGTACGTTCTGAACGCCGCGTCCAGCACAGAACAGCCGCTCTGCGCGGCGGACCGCCTGTCGTAGCTGAAGGAGAAGAGCTGGGGGGAGAGGAGGTAGCGCTCAGAGGACTGACTCATCTGCTGTGGCATCGGCCACACTGCACGCGCTCGCTCGGCCTCGTAGTGGACAACGTAAAGCAGCACCACAAACCTAATCAGGAGCATGATCAACCTCCCCATAACCGCGCCACTCCGCAGCTCAGNTTTTTTTTTTTAATTATTATCCTTGAAGAGCTTCCCCTACATTTCATGTCAGTCAGAATGAGTATGTTGATTGTATGAACATTACAAAGCATTAGAGTGCACCCCCTATGATTCCTGTATTGTATTTAAGTCTATAATTCAAATAAAACAAATAATAATAAAGATTTTTAATACCAGGATACAAAGAACTACTTAATAACATTGTTGGAGGAAAAACTCGGAAACCTGGCATTCTTAAAGTTACATTGTCCTTAAAGTTAATTAATCATTATCGAGGAATGCACCCCTGATCTGTTCACCTACTTCACATCACAGCAGTCTGTCTGTCTCTCTGTCTCTTTGTCTCTCCTTGACAAACAACAAGGCCTTTTCTCCCTCCTCACATACCCAAAGTGTCACTAATCGAGCGTAGAGATCAGAATCAGATCGTTTTTCAAGATGTTGTAATTAGAACAGTCCTGTACAGACACTTGAGTAGATGACTTCAGCCCATCTCGCTTCATCTGTCAGAGTTTCATTAAATGTTCAGTGCAGTGATTCAGCACTGAGAAGGACTGCACGTGGGGTGGTTTACACTATATTTAACTGTTTCTGCTTTAAGAAAAGAAAATACAATCAGCCAGCTTTAGGGAGAGCACATATTAAACACACCATAAAGAGCCAAATGTCAGCGGCGCTGAATGTGCTGGAGTGATGATCCTAACTGAACACCCGAGGGATTAGCTAGGTCATAAAGATCCTTTTAACGCATTTCGGACAAGAGGGTAGAATTACTGATGTGTCAAATCAAATCAAATCAAAGTTTATTTGTATCGTGCTTTTTACAACTGATGTTTTCACCAAGCAGATTTACTGAAATCAAATATAAAAAGGTGAACGACACATGAAACAAAGGGTAAAGACCCAGTGAGCCAAAGGGTGGCAGTGGCAAGGAAATACTACCCTAGAGCTGGAGGAAGAAACATTGGCACCAAACATTGGAGGAAAAACCAGGCTCACGAGGGGGGACCCACTCTCCTCTGGTCAAACTACTCCCCATCAATGTCCCCAACAATGTCCCCAAATTTAATCCCCTTAAAAAAACCTGAATCTGTGTCATTAACTTAGAGTTGCAGAAAGGGTAACATATGGTCAGTGTGAATGGCTGTGCTTTCCCCTGCGGTCACTGAGACTCTGTAGCTACATTTGGTTGTTTGCGGTGCCAAAACTGGAAGGACTGTTTGAAAATGTAGCCGTGGGTGAAAATTCAAAGGTTTTGTTGGGCCGTTTTCACTAATTTATCCTGCACACCAAAAAACTTTCTTACATACAACAGAAAAATGAAAAAGATTTTTTTTTTGTGATGTGCTACTGGCTTGGTGTTAAACAGCTCCCGAGAGTTTAGAATGGAGGAGTCCTGACAGAAGAAAAGAACAATAAATAGCAAACAGACAAAATTATATGACCTTGAACTTACAAACGAAGATAATAGAAAGCGGACGGGAAGAACTGACCAATGTAACCTGGAATTCTAATGACCAGGAATACAGAAAAGACCAGGAAAAGGAAAGATCTGGAGCATAGAGAGAACACAGGAGAGGAAAGAACAGCAATGAGTCAAATTCAGGTTTTAGTTTTAATTGTTACTAATAAATGATTTTGACTGGGATTAGTGTAAAATATAATTAGATTATAATATTAAAAAGTGCTTAACAAGAAATGTGAATTAGATGATAAAAATGAAAATGAAATAAGATTTATAGGAGATTTAAGGTGCTACTCTGTTAGTTCTTGTGAAATATATAGTTTGAATGTTATCTTAAGACTGTGAGGTTTAGGTTTTGGTCTTCAGGTTCTGTAGGGTGGGTTTAACACTGAATTTGGCCTGGATTTTATTTACTGCTCCTGGCAACCTTCCAGTCATATGTAGGACTTACAATGCAACCTGGGTGATGCATGGGTGTCAAAAGAAGGTGGAACATAAGGTGCTCATTTTCAAAGAAACGAGTAAGTCACTTGAAGTCAAGTTTGCTAATGAAATGAGTCCATCATAATAACGTTAATGGCAGTGTTAGGCGTTGGTGCACAGCATACAGCAGACTACACGTTTTTTGTAGAGGTTATGCAGCTCCATCTACTTTCATTATAGCTGATATTTGAGACCTGTTTCATTTGCACTATAGCTGAAGTAACTGAAGTATAAACTACTTCATTGTCCATCATTAGTTTAACATTAACTTAAAATTCATGCATTAAATTATGAACTGAGATTCATGTCAAGCAAATCCATGTCCTTGGTTTAGAAGGTCTTTGATGAATTTGTTAACTAAAGGTAATGTAAACACCTTGAGTGACTTTGAGTGTTCCATTGAACACTATCAAAATGACTTGAAATGTTCCATTAAACAGCACTGGAATGACTGATTGCTTTGTTGAACAACTTAAGAACGACTTGGAATCATCCTCTGAAAACCTTTGAAATTACTTGGAATGTTCTGTAGAACATCCTTTTGGGATGACTCAGAGTGTTCTAATTAAAATATGACTTAAACACTTTTAGAATTACTTGGTGTTTTCCACTAAACACACTTGGAATGATTTTGGGATCCATTCCTTAGGAACGACTCTGTATATTCCTTTAAGCACTTTTTGAATGACTTTGAGTTTTCCATTGAACATCTTGGGAATTCCTGGAAGTATTTTATAAAACGCTATCAAAATGACTTGAACTTGTTCCATTAACAGCTTTGAGTTCTTTATTGAACTCTTAGAATTTCTTTATATGTTCTATTAAACACTGTTGGAATGCCTTGGTGTGTTCCACTGGACCCTTTTGGAAAGCATGTTCTACTGAGCACCTTTTGGGTGTGTTTGATGGAGCTCTGTAGATCTCTTTAGCCATGAGTTTAGATTAGATTAGATTAGATTCAACTTTATTGTCATTGTGCAAAGTACCAGTACAGAGCCAATGAAATGCAGTTGGCATCCAACCAGAAGTGCAGTGTTATTTACACAAAGTGCATGGATATAAATATATATATAAGTATGGCCTATATAAATGTACAAGTATGTAGATTATATGTACCGAGTAGATGGTGGTGGTACCAACTGAAACGAATACCAACTCTACTGCATTGAATGAGCAAACAGTATTACAGAATTATAAATGAATACCAACAGTAAACGAATACCAAACAGTACTGAATAGAAATGAGCATTACAGTATTACAGAATTATAAAACGAATACCAAACAGTACTGTACAGAATGAGCATACAGTATTATGTTGGTGAATATGAATAAAGTGCAGTGATAGTGGGTGAGGGTGCAAAGATGCAGAAAGGCATTGCAATGTTAAGGTGTGTGTGCAGAGTTCGCGGGTATTGAAGTGATAGTGCAGCGAATTAAAGTGTCCGTGCAGAAGTGTTAGTGCAATTAATTAAAAGTGAAGTGTCCGTTCACCATGGTCACAGCTTCAGGAAACGATCAGCAGCGCAGCAGTTGCCGTACCATACTGAGATGCAGTTGGTGAGTATTCTCTCAATGGTACAGCGGTAGAAGTTCACCAGGTTTCTGGGAGACAGGTGAACCTTCTTCAGGCTCTGAAGGAATTAAAGGCACTGCCTTTCTGACCAGGAAGGAGGAGTTCAGGAGTTGCATTTACATTTACATTTATGGCATTTAGCAGACGCCCTTATCCAGAGCGACTTAGAAAATGACACTGAGTTGGTGTGACATTTGTGATCCAGTATTAATCACCCACATTCAAAATTAAAATCTGATCTTGTGAATGTTCTTGTGTCTGAATGCAAACAAATCCTCACAGCAATGTTGACAATGCTGTTTCATTTTTTCTTGTTTTATGGGGCAAAAGCACAAGAAGGAGATCTAATTAGGCACACTGAAGAGTCATTACTATAGGATAATTCCCAACAGCCCCCATAAAATGGCAAATAATGAAGCCACAAATCGTTAATGGCTCTCCTCTTGCCAGTGAAGCTACAGAAACCTGTATCTGAATCAGAGACAGAGAGCTGAGTGTGAGGATGTGTTAGGATGCTGAACCAGCTGCTCTTCTCTCAGCCAGCATTATAAACCCCATCTGAGCTTCAGAAGTAGATAAAGGACACTCACTGCGAATGCCTGCAGACAGTCTGTGTGGGCAATCGCTTTAAACAGAAACTTTCATACCATGTACTTTGTTCAGTTCCCTTACGGTATAACTCATTAGTCAGGAAAGTCCTGTTTGTTGTCTGAGCTTGTTTTACATTCTGAATGATAGAATGAGAAATAGAAAACATGTATGTATCATAAAATTCAATTTATAAAATAATAATAATAATAATAATAATAATAAATTATAATGATATAATAAATATATAATATAATAATAAATGAGTGCATTTTGAATAAATAATAAAAGTGAATATCAATAAGCACTACTTAGCAGAGGCTAAATACAGTGTTATGGATAAAGAACTGGAGCAGTGTTTTTGCTGAAACAAAGTGCATCAGAAACACAGTCTGGTAGCTGGTATTAAAGATCAGCAGCAGTGTAGTTACTGACACTGTATCAGAAACACAGTTACCATTACCACCTAGCCTGATAATGAACCTGATTGAGTTCAGGTGTGGTTTGTTTATTTAAGCAGCTCCTGCTTCTCACTCCTTGCGGTTTCTTGGCCAAACTCTGTCTGAGACTCTGCTGGTAAAACACTGGTATTTCTGCTCTTAACCTCTCCCTTCTCCAAAGTGAGAAGTGTTTCTACCTTTTAAATCCTCTCTTTTTCCCTCTGCCTCCTCCAGTAAATGGGGCAGAGCAGTACTTCCTTCCCTCCTCACCATGCAGGAGAGTCTGTCCCTATCTTTACCTCTAGAGCATAGATTCAAAAAAGAATAGAAAAGAGAAAGAAAAACAAAGAAAAAAGAAAGAATGGAAAAGAAAAAAAAGAAAGAACTTTTGTTTTCCCTCCTCTCACTTGAAAGGAGGGTGACTTTGAGTTGTAGTTTCTCCTTCTCGTTTGAGAAACAGTTTTCAGTTTACCCCTCCTGCTCTCCAGGGTAATGCCATAGCTCACCCTAGCTATGGGTGCCCACCTGTGGAGCACAGTGCGTGAGCTCACAGGGGATCGAATCCCGGGTCCTGTCCTGTGAGTTCTTTTGTCAGTTTATTTTATAAACAAATCTCATTATTTCCAGATCACTGGTACAGTCTTCCTCCAGTGATCTGTTGTTTGACCCTTTCCTGTCTTAGTTCCCCTCATGTGTTACCAAGAACCTCCCTTCATAAACCCTTCCTCCATGAGCCATTTCCTGTTCAAATAGAACAGTGGTATAAGTGCTGCCCAACACTTGAGCGGACTGGGTTGAAGCCCACTTGGAGTAGTTCTGCTTAGTTGCATTTGAGTCCAAAATTAATTATTTAAATCCCGGTCTCAACTCAGGTGTGCTTCTTAATTCATTTCCACCTGGTTTGCGCCTTGTGACAGCGGTAGCTGGTATTAAAGATCAGCAGCAGTGTAATTACTGACACTGTATCAGAAACACTTTACAGGAGAAGATGAAAGCTTCTGATCTTTCAGTGGAAGTTAAATCTAAAAAGATTACATTTTATGCTGGTTGGCCATTTTGATCTTGCTGGTCATGTTAGTCAGTCATCTTGGTCATGTTGGTCTTGCTGGCTGTTTAGCTTGGTCAGGTTGATCATGCTCATAAGCCAGCTAAACCTTGGTCAACAACCACGTTCAACCAGTTTAATCAGCTTGCCCAGACTAAGCAGGTCAGACTGTGGTATCAGCAGTGATTAGATACATCAGCTAGATATAAAGTCACAGTTTTCCTGGGAAAAAATCAGACACTAAAGACATCTTGTTTAATTGACCTCTGGGGTCTGGGACGGTGGGTCAGTATAAACTGGATGTTTGGCCACACCATTGCTTTAACGTGATGCTGTATTGTATCCCTCTGTCTCTCTTTTGCATTCCAGTCCAAGTCTGTGCTAAACCTGAAATCTTCATTTGTGACCGAAGGCTATGCCCCACAGGCGTGTGGACTACCTGGGCTGTTTCCATGGGAACAGGAAGATTTACCAGTGAAGGTGCCAGGACGCGGTGTGGAGGGAAACCTGCACGAATGTTTAACGAGCTACAGCCCATCACCTTCAATCACACTCTCCAGCAAAGATGGGCTTCTGTTGCCTCAGTGCATGTCAACATCTGCTGTCTAATGATGCCTCAGTTACCCTCATTCTTCTCCATCGCTGAGTTTCACCCATTAGTCTCAATCCTGCCTTTCCACACCTTTTATATCCAATTCAGTCTTATAGTGTAGATAGATCAGACAGATTCAATTTTACTGCCATTGATCAGTCAAAGTACAATGTAAAGGGAACGTCTATGCAACTAAAGGCCTTCCTCACATTGGCTAATGTTAAATTTCACACGTCCACCATCAGCAGAGCACTGAACCACAATGTTGTGTGGAGAAAGCTGCTGCTCTCCAAAAAGAACATTGCTGCCTGTCTACAACTTGATAAAGATCACATGGAATACTGGAACAATGTTTTGTGGACAGATGAGAACAAAATTGATCTTTTTGGTAGAAGTGAGAAGCATTATGTGAGAACAGGGGTCATGTAGCAAGACAATGACCTTAAGCACACAGGCTATTCCTCCACATAATGTCAGAAAGACTGCATGATCCGACTAAGAAAACCAGAAGAAATCAGACTAAACTGTAAAAATACAATGAAATATAATCTGATTACTGAGCTAGAAACTTGATTTGATGATTTCTATACTTTACACCGATCTAAGAAATCAGAGTACGCTGATTACACTACAACTCGATTAATCAGATAACTGCAGGAATCCATTTGAGATCAGATTATTAAGAGCATATGTACACACTCAGTGATATTGTTGTTACTGCTGAGGATTGCTTCATTTCGGAGATATAAGGAGTGTAAACAAACCCTAGATTCTTCCAAAACGAGATTCTTATGATCAGAAGCAGATTATAATGAGCAGCGACGGGTCAAGAGTAAACACATCCCTCCAGCACAGATGATTTTAACACTTGCCCCAGAGGAGAGGGGTAACAAATGTATTTTAAGAAACATTCCAAAAGCCGCCATGGGGTCTCAGGCTCATCGTTCTCAGCACGGCAGAGGGGAGCAGACAGAACGGGCCTGCGGTTCCTGTGTAAACAGCAGACGTGTTGTTGCAGGGCATTTGGCAGACGTGTGAGAGGAGCTTGGAAAAAATAGAAAGCTAAAACAGGAGCCGGTTGTGTCCTTAGCTGCCAGACAAGCCATTTTACAGCATTAACCTGTACCTGACCTGCTTCATACAGCCAAACACACACGGTTCTACCAGATAGTTCTGATGAAACCACACCATACTGCTGGACACTGGAGAAATCACAACTGAACGAAGCAAACGCAGATTGTAGATTGTGAAGACAGGTTTTATCATATTTAGACACACGATGTTCCAACTTTTCACCTGAAATCATAAGTTCTGTCAAGGACTTCGTGCTTTGCCTCTACTCTTCTGAGAAGACTTTACACTATTGGAACATAGCTGTAAGGAGATTGGTATTGATTGTATTCAGCCCCATAAAAATGAGAGCATCAGTGTGGTCAGGTGCTGATGTTGGATGACCCGTTCTGCCATTTCAACTCAAAAGCTGCTCCACAGCTCAGTCAATGTGTTTCCATGCACTTTATAATCAGATCTTAACTGGATTTCTGCAGCTGATTATTTAAGTGGCCATGTAAACAGCATACTCCAATTTCTTAGAGAAAAGATGTAGAAAAATCTGATTCATAAATGAAAAAAAGAGAGCTGAGTTTTAGTTCACTATCAGGGGACGAGCAAGCAGTACAACGCAGTGAAGTTTTTTTTTTATTATTTAAAAAATACTCTGCCTTTCTGCAACCAAACTCAGATTCTTCAGTGAGATAATTAATTGGTTGCAAACTAGAAATTGGATGACTGTCTGATTCATGTAAACCCAGAGTTTTCTCCATACTTAGTTACTCTTTTTTCTTTTTTCGGCTGCTCCCTTTAGGGGTCGCCACAGTGGATCATCTGCCTCCATCTTGCCCTATTCCCTCCCTCCTCTGCTGTTACACCAACCATCTCCTTCCACCTTCACTACATCCATAAACCTTCTCCGAGGTCTTCCTCTTCTCCTTCTGCCCAGCAGCTCCATCTCCAACATTCTTTGTCCAATTATCCACTATTCCACTTCAACACATGTCCAAACCATCTCAACCTGGCCTCTCTGGCTTTTTCACCAAACTGCTCCACCTTCAATGTCCCTCTGATCTGCTCTTTTCTAATCTTGTCCATTCTCGTCACTCCCAACAAAAATCTCAGCATCTTCATCTCCACCACCTCCAGCTCAGCCTCCAGATAAGACAGAGCCTTATCTGGTTACCCAAGTGTGTGTAAACACATTGATCTGATTACAGATTATTGATCTGATTTTCAGTAGAGAGTAAAAATATACAGGCCACAGAAAAACCCATTTCCTAAACACTCCAGCAGCACTTCTGTGTCTGGTCCACTCATACCAGTACAACACACACTAACACACCACCACCATGTCCGTCTGACCACAGTGCTTAGAATGACCCACCACCCACATAATACCTGCTCTGTGGTGCTCCTATTGGGGTCCTGACCACTGAAGATCAGGGTGAAAGGAAGATAATAAAGTATGCATAGAAACAGATGGACTACAGAACTTTGTAGTTCTATAAAATTTCTATAGAACTACAAAGTGCTCCTGTGTGGTAAGTGGTACTGATCAAGTGGACAGTGGGAGAAAAAGAGGTGGTCATAATGTTATGGTTGACAAGCGTTTAAAACCATACAGGTCATATATAAAATGATACAAACTGTAAATAAATCTTTTAGGTCAAATTTATTCAGAAAGGGTGGAAGTGGAAGGTCTGGAAGATCTGTGGTTAAGTGTGGAATTTTGCATAGTTTCAATATCAGATAGGATTTCAATTTGCCTGTAGAAAAGGCCCTAAATCAGCAGGTGCTGGAACTTGCTCTGTTTGGTCTAAAGAATGTTGAACAGCTTTTAAAGTCTCGTTTCACATTTTACTTTCCTGTGAGGAAGACTTTAGAGACTCCACGCTGACTTCCTCCAGTCTTCCATTAGAAACACTTTCATCCGTTCATTACACACATCTTAAAGCATCCTTACGGACCCCCTTACAGACCCCATTTACTTCTGAATGTAGAACTGCAGGCGAACAGTCGCTGCAGGAAGGAGAACGTTCAGCTTCCACGGTTCATTTCAATGTGAAATGCAAATTAGCTTCTGAACCTCAATACCATATTAGACCAATCTATGCCAATCAGGTCCAATTTACATGCCATTAAGCTTCATCAGTGTTTCATTTCACAGGCCCACGCGCCCACCGTGCCACACGGCATGGATCAAATACAAATAATAACTGTCGGGTGAAATGCCACGTGGATTCACTGATGAAAATCGGACACATTTCAGAACGTGTAACATTCATCTAACCTCGTATGTGCCACATTAAACAGCGCCGAGGCCAATCACTCGCTATTGCTCAGTGCACAGCACCAGTCTATGGAAATGAAAGCAGTCACAGTAAACAAACAGCCATGCTGTAATGAGCAGGAGGTTCAGTGTATCGAGCTGCAGATGAAGGCTTCTGATTGGGCCGTAATAAAGTTGGGTTTTAGTCCAAAATGTACTTCATTACGCCAATCAAGTTGCCAAATCTGTGAACCAACAATGGCCAATTGAAAATGACTTTAGAGACCCAAACCAAAGAAAAGCCAGGCTCTGCTGGAGTGGGGTAACTCTAGACCCCGACTGAACTTTAGCACGGCTGGGAAGAAAGGCTGCTCTTGTTAAGTGAAAGGATAGAAGAAAAAAATGCAGAAGCATAAACATCCAGCTCTCATTCTTGGATGGCCAAGAGCAGCCCTCCCCACCTCGCTCAGGTGATCAGTTGACTGAGCTGCAGAAGGGGAGCAAGGTGTTCAGTTGGTGCTGACCTTTTCTATCAAGCTGAAGCTGGAGCACTGCTGATAAAGGAGTGCATGTGGTCTATAGTGATGAGTAAGAACAGGAGGTACAATGGGCTGCCGCTGAATGGAGGAAGGCCATGTGTGTGTGTGTGTGTGTATGTGTGTGTGTGTGTGTGTGTGTGTATATATATATATATGCACACACAGTGCTGAACTGACCCCTACAGCCTCCTGAGCGAGAGAGAGAGAGAGAGAGAGAGAGAGAGAGGAAACAAGATGCACCTGAGCTCAATTTTGAGTGTCACGGCAAAGGCTGTGAATATCTTATTATTTTCATGTTATATCTTTGTGTTTTATTTTTAATAAATTTCTCACTTTGTCAAAAAGAAAATTTTGAATCCATTTTGGAATAAGGCTGTAACATTACAAAATGCAACATGTGAAGCACTGTGAATAATTTCCATACACACCGTAAATTACCTGTATTGTTTTGTAAACAGCATGTATTGCTAAATATATGACCTGTGTGGTTTTTTGCATGCCCTGTATGGACTGGGGAGTGAACTATTTCTAAGAGTGGAACAATAACTGTTAACTTCATGATTGTTTTTAAGAATGGCAAGAAAGAATGTCCAAAAATATTCAGACCAAATTTAGATAGGAAACGGACGTTATGATCAGATGTGGACTGATAATCTGACCAGTCTCCAAATGCTTATTTTGGATGTGCTTCCCTCTGAAGCAGCACTGATCCATTTCCTTCCTATCATTCCGGAACAGTACAACATCTCACTTTCCCTCCAAAGATTCAGCTACTGGCTGTCGGAAAAACACTCCTCATTCCTCGCCACAGTAATACTCTCAGTCATCCCTGTTTACAGTTTTAATATGTTTGCTTCTCAATTTCCACAAATAAAAAAAAATGTGAAAATACAGCAAAATTCCTGCCCCTTAAAATATCATATCTGCCCATCCCACCTTCTCTACACACGTTAAAGTGTGTTCCTACATAAGCGTAAGTGTATTTGTACATAAATTGTCACGTCACTTAAATTACATCATATCCTGGTGACATAAAGTAATCATTTCTGTAAGTGTGATGTTCCGATCTCCTTAAGTGGAGCTGGGAAAATAGAGAAAGAACAGAGATGGTAGCTGTGGGTGGGTGTGTATGTGTGTATGTGTGGGTGTGTGTGTGTGTGGGGGGGGGGGGGGGGTGATGATGGTGGGTAAGAAACTGTGTTCTATGTTCCTGTGCCACACTGCTGAGGTCATTTCACCCAAACCAGCTCATACACACAGAGCAGGACAAACAGAGAAAACATGAGAGAACTGGGTCGATCAGGCAGATGATGGAAAAAAGAGGAAGGAAAGAATATGGAAAGTGTCCAAAAGCTAAAGAGAAGGTTAATAGTAGGAAAATGTGGACTGGACACTGTGTAGAATGCTAAACTTCAGGAAAACTGGTCAAGATGCAGAAAAACCACAAATAAGGTCCATAAACATACAGGACTCTCTGAAAAAAGAAAAAGGGGAGTGGCTTTTTAAAGAAACAATAAGACACCTGAAGAAAAATGGGCTCCGTGATCAAGTCGTCAGGAGAAAGCCCTTACTTTGCCAATGTCGCAAAGAAGCCTGCATACAATCAAACATTATGGACTGATTTGGATTGATGAGACCATAAAAGAACTTAAATTGAAAACAAAAATAAAAACCTACATCTGGAGAGGAGTCAACGAGGCCTATGATAACAAATTACACCACCCCGACTGTGAAACACGGTGCTGGTGGAGTGATGATGTTTTGGGCATGTTTGAACAAAACAGAGAGAGGGAACTTGGGCCAAATTGATGGCAGGATGGCAGGCAATTTTATCAGACAATACTGGAGGAACATTTGCAATCATTAACCTAGAAACGACACATGGAACACACCTGGATGTTCTAACTTGACAATGAGCCAAAACACAAGGCCCAATAGATCAGGCATTGGCTACAGCAGAGAAGAGTGGCAGTCCTGGAGTGGCCATCTCAGTCTCCTGACCGCAGTAAATTAGGATCTAATTTTGGCAAATCTTATAAAGGGATGCCTGATAACATAAAACACACAGTGTGCAGATTTTGGTTTTCACCCCAGGGAGGTTGGGGGGCCCCAGTGGCACTTACTATGCACAAAAGGGGGTCTCCAACTGAAAAGCTGCTCTGTGACAACTTCAGTTATACAAATACATTTTAATTTGATTTGATTTGATTTGATATTATAGTCTTAGTCAAACAAAATGATGGTGCATAATCTGTCCCTCCTAAAACTTCATCAGCAGTCACCACACAAAGTCATTTGAATATAAATCAAATTCCATTCATTTTTATTATTAAATGTGAAAACTGTCTTTCACTTTGCCCTCAAACAAAAATGATCAAATTTGTCTTGGTCCTGCATTGAAATTCATCATGATTCACAAAACCAAATAGTACAACTCAGAAATGTGTACAGAATTATATATGACCTGTACATTTTTTACTGTCTGTATGGTTTTATATATGGCTTGTACATTTATATAGATGTGTATGGTTTTATATATGGTCTGTATGGTTCTATATATGGCCTGTACATTTCTATAGGTCTGTATGGGTTTATATATGGCCTGTAAATGTATATATTTACAGATTTATATTACATTTCTATACGACTGTATGTATTTATATATTGCCTATACATTTATATATGATGTGTACAGATTTCTATATGGCCTGAACATTAATATAGGGTCTGTATGGTTTTCTATATGGCCTGAACATTTTTATATGGTCTGTATGGTTTTCTATATGGCCTGAACATTTATATATGAAATGTTTTTATAATGGTTCTGCTTCTTCTTTGCTGTACTGTGCTGTACTGTTCTGTACTCTGTGCTGTATTTAATATAATTTAATTGTTTGGCTGCCGTTGTTTCAAGAACGTTGGTCTTTACAATTCGAACAATAGGGCATTCAGAGTTTTATGGTGTTTTTGTATCAGTTAAAATCTGAATCATATACTGGGAGGTCTTGTGTGTACTGTGATGGAAGGTAAGGGACCATTTTCATATGGCTATACTGACTATAGTGAAAAACCAGACTGTGATCCCTGTGTTTTATCTAACTATAGGCCCACCTCATGTAAATTTAAGAGACGGTTGTTGCCAGCTCTTGTTATTATTGACAGCTGATTCTAGTTCTCCTAACCTGCTTATTTGACTTATTTTAAGTGTGATGTTCAGCTCTTCTTTTGTAGCACAACCAGGCTGAAGTGATATTAAGTATTTTTATTGCACTGGCTCAATTCTTATTTGACTGGACATGAGGAATGTATAAGTTAGGATGGTCATTCCTTGACATTTAAAGTTATTATTAGGCAGGGTTTCCCCAGTGATCAATACTGGGTATCATCTTGTTCCTGCTTTATTTTGCGCACAGTTCATTGCAAGGACATTATTATAGTCACAAGTCACAAGAAGAACTGAACTGAGTATATATTGTGACACTGGAGATTGCTTTAGTCAACGCTGTTCACTTCACTGGACAGTAATTTCAATCAAACATAATTCATTTACATAACATTATGGCCAACTCTCACAGTCCATTTTATCAGCTCCTCTTATCATACACGAGCACTTTTTAGTGCTATAATTACATCTGTATAAGTCCATCTGTTTCTCTGCAGACTTTATTCTCCTCGTTTCACCCTGATCTTCAATGGTCAGGACCCCACAGGACCACCACAGAGCAGGTATTATGTGGGTGGTGGGTCATTCTCAGCACTGCACGGACACTTACATGGTGGTGGTGTGTTAGTGTGCTGGTATGAGTGGAACAGACACAGCAGTGCTTCTGGGGTGTTTAAACCCCTCAGTGTCACTGCTGGACTGAGAACAACCAGAAAAATCCAGCCAACAGCGTCCTGTGGGCAGCATCCTGTGAGCACTGATGAAGGACTATAGGAGGACCAACACAGACTGTGCAGAAACAGATGAGCTTCTGTCTCTGCCTTTCCATGTCAGTGTTACTGCAGTGCTGAGAATGACCCACCACCCGCATAATAGCTGCCCAGTGGAGGTCCTGTGGGATATTTGTTACATTTTTAATCTAAGGTGGAGCGGAGCTCAGTGATAAAGGGGAGTCTGTGTTTTACGGTGCTGTAGTTTAATTCCATAGTAGATCAATAAATCAATAATGAACTCATATTACCTCAGAGGGGTGTGTGACTTTTGACCATGGTCAACGATTAAAGAGAGCTTGAGGTCTGAAGTGTTACAGTGTGTGTGTGTGTGTGTGTGTGTGTGTGTGTGTGTGTGTGTGTGTGTGTGTGTGTGTCAGTGTGATGAATCTGTGACCACAGTTTGTGTGTTTTGATGACTTGATCTGCCGGACCCCCCTCCCATCTCTCTCTCTCTCTCTCTCTCTCTCTCTCTCTCTTTCTGAACACACACCTAATCCTTTACCTTTAGAAACCCTTGCTGTGTGGGAGTATTATCCTGCTGAAAATGCCAGCTGAAAGTCCTGCCATGAGAGACCACATGTGTCTGCATGATGTCCTGCATGTATATATATATATATCTTCTTCTTCTTCTTTCAGCTGTTCCCTTTAGGGGTCGCAACAGGGATCACATTACAGTTTTGATACAAGTTTTACGCCGGATGCCCTTCCTCACCCAACCCTTACCATTTATCCAGGCTTGAGATCGGCACCAGAAGTGCACAAACTACAACCCTAGTGCCTGGTTTATATATATATATATATATATATATATAAACATATGTTTTAACTGGACAGTATTAGTATATTTTACAGCCTTATAATAACTTTGTATCCATATTGAGGAATAAGGATTGATATTGCTGCCTGTCATTGAGTCGTTCAGTGCAGAGAGAGAAATAAAATCAGCGTTTTGGAAGCAGGCAGTGTAGGAATGTCACTGAGTCCCTGTGCCGTTTATCCACCGTGGGTCACTGCTGTTTCCACACCAGCCAAACTGAACTGCTCCTGCAGCAGACACTGTCGAGATCCTCCACGATATCCTCTACATTTTCTCTCATACACACACACACACACACACACACACACACACACACACACACACACACACACACACACACATACACAATGGCCCTCTGTCTGGGACCCTGGATTTTCTGTTCCATTTAGGCCACAGTGTTAAGCAGCATTGTTTTGTCCTCATGCCCACCCCTCCCACCAACCACCACCACCACCCCCAGGCCTTTTAGTTCTGATAGAGTTCTTCTCATCATTTGGCAATCTTTTAATTTCATTGGCCACTTTCCTAGAAACACCTACCTCGTTCTTCCACTCACTGAACACTTCATCAGTTATCTTTTCATGTTCAGCTTTGGGTATGGTGACCTGAGGGTCATGGGCTCACAGTTGTTCATTTGATAATGCTCTGTCTTTTCTATGGACACTATTATTATTATTATTATTATTATTATTATTATTATTATTATTATTATTATTATTATTATTATTTTGTCCAATGAGAAAGGGGGTATCTGGATACTTTTGGCCAGAATGTGTCTCAAATATGATCATGTTTATTGTGATTACCTGCTAAACGTGATTCCAATAGTAAGTGTTTTCAATTATCACCAATCCAACAAGACCTGGAAGCCCCATCCAGCCCTGAGTTCAGCCACCTGCCAACACACTGAAAAGGAATTTAATTTCCGGTGGATTTGCAGCTTATGGGGACTATGAGAAGGAAATCTCAGGGACCTTCTCGCAACAAAGTCGCTGTTCATTTAACTCCTGCAGAGTGGAGCTGAACCTGATCCAGCTCAGAATAAACTGGAGTCAAAACTCATTTGAAGCCCTCTCTGGAGAGAATGTGTAACTGCAGTGAGCATGGGGAAGACTACTGTTAAAGCATGGGCTGTGACGCGGCTTCCTCTCAGAGCAGATGAATCTGATGATGGAGTTTTCATTTGGTCAGTCAGTGGAGAGCTCAGAGCGGAGGATTCAGAGAGAGCTCAGTCACGACTCAGGGAAGGAAACGTAGACGTAGAGCTTCCGTCGAGGATAAAAGCATTTTTAACTTTTAATGCAGGGTAATGTAAATAAATGTGAAAATGTAGTGTGTGATTTTTTAATTTATAATGAAATACTGTCACAATATAGAGTGATTTCGCCAACAAACACAGCTAGAACACTGACACTGGTGACAACATCTCAAATTTCAAGGCTTTTTTTTTTTTTTGAGGAGCATCAATATGGAAATGAACAGTCCCCTACCTTTCATAAACTGAGCCTGTGTTTAGCCTGTGTCACATTCTCCATTGGCTTGCCAGTACATCTTACAATGAATGTTGTAAAACTAATTGTGTGGTCACTATGGTATTCCAGGTGGTTACTAGGTGGTTGTTGTAGCATTGCTAGTAGTTGCAATGGTATCCCAGGTGGTTACTATGACATTATTAGCTGTCTTCTAAGTGGTTGCTATGGTATTCCAGGTGGTTGCTATGGTCTTGCTAAGTAAATGGTGGTAGCTATGGCATCCAACTTGGTTGCTATGTTGTTCCTGGCTGGTTGCTATGGTATCACGTGGTTGCTTAGTTGTTGCTAGGTGTTTGCTAAATGATTCCTATGGTATCCCAAGTGATTGCAATGGTATCCCACTTCTAAATGGTTGCTATGGTATACAAGGCAGTTGCTATGGTGTTGCTAATCACTTAAAAAAGTGATCCTGGCTGGTTGCTATTGTATCTCAAGTTGTTGTTGTGGTGTTGCTAAGTTGATGCTAGATAGGTACTACAGGGTGGTGCCCTCTTTCTTAATTGCTTGCTTGCTCGTTTAGTCGCTTGGCCATTGGGCCTACAGCAGATATCTCGAACTGAGCCTTGTTCTTCAGACAAGCTCACAAGATCTAAACTACTTTCTTCAGAATGAGAAATTCTTTGCCGTATTTACATTTATCTGGACCTGTTCTAACAGGGTCTGGAGTTTCTACACTAATCACTGATTGTTTAGGTAGATGGATGGATGGATGGATGGATGGATGGATGGATGGATGGATGGATGGATGGATGGGGGACAGACAGACAGACATAGATAGATAGATAGATAGATAGATAGATAGATAGATAGATAGATAGATAGATAGATAGATAGATAGATAGATAGATAGATGTGCAATAATGTAAAATGACTGCATGATCAGGTCTTAAGAATAATTCAGTCTACAGTGGTCCCTGCAGGTTACAAGAAATTTAAAAAGTCTGATGGCACTTGGGATAAATGATCCGTCAGTTGAGCAGTTTACTGACCACAGCTTTCCACTGAACAAACTCCTCTGCTTCATGAGTACAGTGTAATAGGTTACTGTCAGTGACCATGATATAAAGCAGTTGGTCTACAGTCCTTCTCTCCATAACTGTTATCAGTGATTCCTGCCCCACTCTGACCACTGACCCGGGCCGCCTTACCAGCTTGTCCATCCAGGACAATGCATGTAGCTGAGTGTTTGACTAGACCTGGAAAAGCCCAAAACTTCAACACTTGCTGTTTGCATTTAACTCTTAAACTTTTAAAACTTTTTTGTGGAACCAGTTTTTCAGGAAAGGCAATGTGGAAAGAATGAGCAGCAGGGTTTGGAAACTCGCGTCTGTTGTACAGAGTTGGCCTTTACTGGTGCCAATTATTCGCCCTGGGCCTGAACACTCCATCTCCAACAAGAGCGTGTTCTCCAAACCCGGCTGTAGAACAGCCAACTGCGGCCCACAGAGGAGCCATTGTAGCTGGAGCCAGGCTGAGAGTGAAAGATGTTCACCCCAGAGAGTAAGAGGCAGGTGCTGATTTCTGGGTTTTAATGAAGCATATTTGATCACCAACCTACAACCTGTTCCCACATTCCCCTTCCAGCCTGCCATCCAGCAGCTCCTCTCACACTCTCCCACACCCCTGGAACCACTTTATAACCATCACAGATGTCAACAGCTGGGTTAAGTCAAGCAAAAACTCAGCGGAGTACCACCTGACATCCTGGAGCGGTCTCCGACATGGCGTCGCTTTGAAGGATTAATGGCAGGTAAACAGTGGGAACTCTGGCAGGAGACATTTGGCTGCAGAGAGTCTAACACAGCAGCAGGACTGGCCATCCTGAGCTCAGTCAAACTGCAGTAGAGTCCTGGGCACAAACAATAATCCAAAAATGACCATTCAAAACCCAAGGGCCTGTATGTGCACCTATACTTCTACTATCCGTACTACAATATTACATATTTGTGCTATAGCACTGAATCATTTATAAAAGATATAGAATCATTTAGAATATGTACTGAATCCTTTCTAAAAGATACAGAATAATGTGTAATATATACAAAAGATTTTGTATTTACAAAAGATAATTATAATACATAAATAAACCAGCCATTAGGGGTGTACTTTGTGCACATCGGGTGCTGGTCCCAAGCCCGGATAAATGGTGAGGGTTGCTTCAGGAAGGGCATCCGGCGAAAAACTTGTGCCAACACTATAATGTGGATCATTAATATAACTGCCATACCAGATTGGTCAAGGTTAACAACGACCGCCTCTGGTGCTGTTGACCAGCAGGGTGCCGATGGACATTAGACTACTGTAGGTCGAAGATTATTGAGGAGGAAGGCAGGTTAGGAAGATGGTTGAAGAGGCAGGGGATAGGGCAAGAGGGATAGGGCAAGATGGAGGCAGATGATCCACTGTGGCAAGAAGAAGAGGAAGAAGAAGAAGAAGAAGAAGAAGAAGAAGAAGAAGAAGAAGAAGAAGAAGAAGAATGATAATACATAAATAACATATATATATATATATATATATATATATATATATATATATATATATATATATATATATATATATATATATATATATACAGTGGGGTGAACAATACACTGCTGATTTTTCAGGTTTTCCCACTTGCAAAGCATGTAGAAGACTGTAATTTTTATCATAGGTACTCTTCAACTGTGAGTGATGGAATCTAAAACAAAAATCCAGAAAAATACATTGTATGATTTTTAAATAATTAATTTCCATTTTATTGTGTGAAATAAGTATTTGATCATCTATCAACCAGTAAGAATTTTGGCTCTCACAGACATGTTACTTCTTCTTTAAGAAGCCCTCCTGTTCTCCACTCATTACCTGTATTAACTGCACCTGTTTGAACTCGTTACCTGTATAAAAGACACCTGTCCACACACTCAATCAGTCAGACTCCAGCATCTCCACAATGCCCAAGACCAGAGAGCTGTGTAAGGACATCAGGGATAAAATTGTAGACCTCCACAAGGCTGGGATGGGCTACAGGACAATAGGCAAGCAGCTTGGTGAGAAGGCAACAACTGTTGGTGCAATTATTAGAAAATGGAAGAAATGCAAAATAACAGAAAATCTCCCTCGGTCTGGGGCGCCATGCAAGATCTCACCTCGTGGAGCATCAATGATCTTGAGGAAGGTGAGGAATGAGCCCAGAACAATACGGCAGGACCTGGTCAATGACCTGAATAGAGCTGGGACCACAGTCTCAAAGAAAACAATCAGTAACACTCTACGCCGTCAAAGATAGAAATCCTGCAGTGCACGCAAGGTGCCCTTCCTCAAGCCAACGCATGTCAAAGCCCGTCTGAAGTTTGCAAATGACCATCTGAATGCTCCAGAGGAGGAATGGGAGAAGGTCATGTGGTCTGATGAGACAAAAATAGAACTTTTTGGTTTAAATTCCACTCGTCATATTTGGAGGAAGAAGAATGATGAGTACAACCCCAAGAACACCATCCCAACCGTGAAGCATGGCGGTGGAAACATCATTCTTTGGGGATGCTTTTCTGCAAAGGGGACAGGACGACTGCACCGTATTGTGGGAAGGATGGATGGGGCCATGTATCGTAACCTCCTTCCCTCAGTAAGAGCACTGAAGATGGGTCGTGGCTGGGTCTTCCAGCATGATAACGACCCAAAACACACAGCCAGGGCAACTAAAGAGTGGCTCCGTAGGAAACATCTTAAGGTCCTGGAGTGGCCTAGCCAGTCTCCAGACCTGAATCCAATAGAAAATCTTTGGAGGGAGCTTAAAGTCCGTGTGGCCCAGCGACAGCCACGAAACCTGAAGGCTCTGGAGGAGATCTGTATGGAGGAGTGGGCCAAAATCCCTGCTGCAGTGTGTGCAAACCTTGTCAAGAACTACAGGAAATGTCTCATCTCTGTAATTGCAAACAAAGGTTTCTGTACCAAATATTAAGTTTCTTTTTCTGGTGTATCAAATACTTATTTCACATAATAAAATGGAAATTAATTATTTAAAAATCATACAATGTATTTTTCTGGATTTTTGTTTTAGATTCCATCACTCACAGTTGAAGAGTACCTATGATAAAATTTACAGTCTTCTACATGCTTTGCAAGTGGGAAAACCTGAAAAATCAGCAGTGTATCAAATACTTGTTCTCCCCACTGTATATCATACACACTGGATCATTTACAAAATACCGAATAATTTATAATGCAAAACAGGAAAAAAAATTTCAAAAGATAAAGAATGGTTTATAATACATTCCATGTACAAGCCGAGCTGTACTTGATGCTCGAAGGTCTCTTGATACAGATCGAGTTTTGACCATTGCCATCAAGTATGGAGGGGTTGGTCTATTTTTGGCTTTATATCTAATGAGAGAAGCTAAAGGAAGCAAATGAAGGGAACACAGGAAAAGAGTTAGATGACTGAATTTGGAGACATTGAAGACGAGCCTTGCTGTTGTATTTGGAAAAGTTGCAATGGCCTGATAGATACAGTGCCTTTTGAAAGTATGGCATTTTTTGTCTTTTGCTGCCTCACAACCTGAATTTAAAATGGATTATTTCAGAGTTTGCATCATTTCATTTCATGTCGACAACTTTGAACATTAGATTTTTTTATTGTGAAGTAAACAACAAATAGGATAAAATAATAGAAAATTTCAGTACTAAAGTCAGTACTATGCAGAGCCTCATTTTGTGGCAATAACAGTTGCAAGTCACTTTGAATAAGTCTCTATGAGCCCGTTCTTCACGGAAAAACTGCTCTAGATCCTTCCCTGGTTTCCTCTGGTGAACAGCACTCTTCAAGTCTTACCACAGATTCTCAATTGGATTAAGCTGTGGGCTTTGACTAGGCCATTCCAGTACATTTACATGTTTCCCTGTAAACCACTCAAGTGTTGCTTTAGCAGTATGCTTTGGGTTATTGTCTTGTTGGAAGGTGAACCTCAGCTCCAGGCTCAAATCACTGACCGACCAAAACAGATTTTGCTCAAGAATATCCCTGTATTTAGAACCATCAATCTTCTCCTCGACTTGGAGCACTGTCCCAGTCCCTGCTGCTGAAAAACATCCCACAGCATGATGCTGCCACCACCACGTTTCCCTGTGGGGATGCTGTTCTTGGGGTGATGAGATGTATTGATTTTGCACCAGACAGTGTTTTCCTTGGTGGAATGACCACAATTTGGACAAACTTAAAATAAGCTTTTTTCTGGCCACCCTTCCATAAACCCCAGTTCTATGAAGTGTATGGCTTATTGTGGTCATATGCACAGACACAGTTTCTGTTTGGGAACTCTGCAGCTCCTTCAGGGCTACCTTTGGTCCCTATGTCTTCTGATTAATTGCCTCCTTGCCCAAGGGTTTTGGTTCTCTGGGTGATCATTGGAGATTTGGATATTTTTTTATAACCTAACCCTGACTTGTACTTTATCAACAGCTTTATCCCTGACTTGTTTGGAGATCTCCTTGGTCTTATAAAGAGAGGCTGGAAAATGGTCATAACAATTGATGTTGATCATTTATAGTACACAAACATGGTCAACACTCGCAGTATTTCTGCAAGTAATCTGATTACCTCATTTACACCAGATCATGGGAAATTCCAGGCCTGAGTCTGGCATGGTTTGTCCCACTGGTGTGTGCTGATCAGACATAGATACAGCTTATCAGGACAAGTATATGTGCGGAATCAAAGTAAACTGGATGCACATGCTGAGCTGAAATCCAACACTGTCAGATTTCTAGACCTCAGTCTCAGAAACCACTTGAATAATCAAATGAAATATCTGATTAAGATTGGATTATGAAGTGAATGTAAACACACTCAATGGGTTTAGGTTAATAATAGTCAACATTCATATAAATAAAAGACTGCAATCTCAGACTGCAGACCAGGCCAGCAATAAGAAGTCCATCAGATAAACGAGCTCATGAATATTTACCAGCACTCAGCTTCAATAATTATGGATAATCCTTGCATTTATGGACCCTATTTAAAGATACGGTGTGTGGGAGGCATTCTGCTGGCCAGGGAGATGGTAGCCACTCACGTGTCATTCACCCACACCCTGCTGAGCTCCCACAGCTTTAATCACATCAACTCATTTGATAAATGTCACACTGAGTAATTAAGTTCAGTTTCAGCAGGGGAACAACTTCAGAACAACCTGTTTGGTGTTCATACTCTATCTGACCATTCATTGACCACTGGTCACTTGAGCTAAGCCAACATCAGATGTTCAGGTGAGGTACCAGGTTAAGGTGAATTAGATATGTGGGCTATTTTAGAGTACAACAAAACAGCCTGTAACACCCAACCCATGATACCTCCAGGCGCTGCGATGTGAATTCTTAAAATGCCATGTTCTGTAGGCTGGTACAATGGGTTTTAAAGTGTAACTGAGCACCACATGTCAGAGCACATTGCTTCTACCGTGACCATGAAAGATAAAGAGACGTCATTCCAGCACAGAAGAAAACATTCCTGACTTATTTATTAGACACTCGGTCTCCTCACCATCCAGCACCCTCAGGCAAGTCCTCATTTAAATCATCCAACCTGTTTATCACACTGAGTCACTTCTTCCACTGGCTGAATTCCATACCATATAATGATTAATCAGAGTGGTTTTGTATCCATCTAACCCAATGCTGGGGGGCTCTATACCCCTCTAGCCCAATACTGGGGGCTCTATACCCCTCTAGCCCAATACTGGGGGCTCTATACCCCTCTAGCCCAATGTGACAAGACCATTAACCCTTTGAGACCTATGCCGTCACAGAGAGGGCAAAACCACACCTTGTATTTTTAGCTTCATAACTCAGAAATGTACAATGTACATATGGTTAGAAATGGCAGAACCTACCATTTCTAAAATAGTAATATCATCATGGTGCAGTGAAGTGTCTGTAAATAATTAATTGTGGAAAATTATGATTTTATAATAATAATAACTGCTTTTATAAGCTCCTGTTAGTAAAAATCCAGTATACTAAAACAGTTTTTATTAGCTGAGAAATTGGCCATGTTGGCCCTGAACAAAATATTCAAGGCTTGGCCTGCTGTGACCAGCAGATTTAGAAATCTGCATGGATCCCAGAGGTTGGATCTTCAAGAAAAAGTGGTCTGCTTGGTGATATGTATAGATTTTGTCACAGTAATAAGCCATATAATAAATATCATTAAAATGATGAAGATTCTCAACTTACACCCAATTGTAACCATTTTGACGAGATCTAAGGTTTAATTTTAATTTCCAGTCTCTACATTCAAAAAGTACTTTGTAAATTTTGATTATAAACTTGGCCACTTTCACAAAGATATTACACTTCTTTTAGTATTTATATCTCAAGTAATTACATATTTGAAAAGCCAAAAGGTCTTCAACATATGGCTTGTGACTGTCTCATATAATTACTGTGTTATTACAAATAAAAGTGGCACCGTCAAAAAATGGGGAAAAACCCATTAAACAGGGCTAAGTCAGTACTGGATATAGAACACAGGCCCACTCCTCCACTGCTCAAAGCTGGGTTCTTTAAACCCTTCTAGTCCAGTTCTGGCATTAGTCACGGGGCCAATAGGTTTAAGTTTGTTTACATGCTCCAAAGAGTCCTATTCTATTGGCAGTGCTTCTCTACAGGGACTAGACAAGCTGTGTGCATCTAAAAGTAGCTGTTGATACAATGTATTTATTTGGTACAGATGGCAGTGTGCTTTACAGAGATGTCTAGGACTTGTTCAATCCAAGAAGCTTCAGCTGAAGCCTTCAATCAGCTCCTGTGACTTAAGACAGCTCACCTGTTGTGTTGGATGCCAGGTGTTTCACAGCCTCTGGTAGAGCTGTTGTTTAGGCTGATGCTCAATCCCTGCACTGTTTAGACCTGTCTTCACAGTTTGCAGCGTGAGGGTGTAGCCGATTTGGAGGAAAGTGTTTTCCATCCGAGGCTGGAAAAGCTGAGCTGGGTCAGGCAGCGAAGGCTCTGGCAGCGAGCTCACTGCCTTTAAACACGTTTTTTGAATGGATCGATTATAGGACTAGAAAAGTTATGCAATTGCCCCTGAGGTGTACTAATCAAAAATACAGCAGCAGTAAGGAGTTGCTGGAAAGTGCTGAATCGTTCTATTTGTGAATGTGATGATGATCTATGTAAGTGATTACAACATAAGAGTGAACAGGAGGAGTGAAAGGAGGCTCTAATACACTTTTGGGCCTATAGCTTGGATACAAGGTGAGATACGGTTGGACATGGAGGCATACAGGTTCCGTCTGACATCATGCAGCACATTTATCCACAGATATTGCAGTTAGGCCTGCTGAAAAGTCCAGTTGGAAGTCCTGCTATGAGAGGCAACATGTGTGTCCGCAGGATGTCCTGCACATTCTGCAGAGCTGTTAGTGTCCCTCGTATCACTAGTAGCAGTAAATAACTCGTATGTGATGGTTCCCCAGATCATCACACGAGCAGTTGGGTCAGTGTGCCGATCCATGACAGAGGTAGGATTAACGTGCTCACCACCAAGCCTCTATACTCTAACCCGATCGTCTGATCCCAAACACATTCTGGATTCATCCCTAAAGACAATATGGTTCCACTCCATAGCAGTCCAGGTTTCTTGACCCAACACCACGAGGGTGAGTGAGTGTGTAATAGGAGTGTAAGGGAACAGAAACATCACTGCTCATTTCACACTGTGAAAAAAAGGAGTAGGAGACCACTCAGGGTTCTTTTCATTGATTTGTTTACTTTGGAATAGCGCCCCCCTCAGCAGGTAGCTGGCAGGACCTGTAGTGTGTCAATGGAAGCATATCTTCCACACAATAGAGCCATCAACACACCATCCTTGTCTGATCTGTCATGATTCATGATTCAGTTTCTCAGTCATGTTGGAGCATTTCTCAAAACATCATTAACATCTGCACAGCAGGGACTGTGTTCCACCACACACTGGATCCCCAGCTAAAGCCGGTAAGCTGCTCATCCTGAGGTCATGACCTAAAAGCAAATGTTTATTTGTGTCATTGATCATGGATGTTGCCAAGTGATTTTATGATGACAGTCTGCACATCAGCACTTTTTTCAATTGCAGAGTTTACAAATTACTTTACTGTGGAAGACTTATTATAGGACAGGATTTACATTCATGCGTTTCCTGTTTGTACTGTAATTTACTGACAGACAAATACAGACGAGAAAGAAAAAACTGTCACACTGAATCCG
The DNA here is from genome assembly GCA_034509495.1 of Acestrorhynchus altus. Classification (NCBI taxonomy): domain Eukaryota; kingdom Metazoa; phylum Chordata; class Actinopteri; order Characiformes; family Acestrorhynchidae; genus Acestrorhynchus; species Acestrorhynchus altus. The sequence goes on along the minus strand of CM067510.1, from coordinate 27,163,016 downwards.
CAGCACAAAGGAAAAAGGCAGGAATCATGCAGAACTGCAGTGCTGTATGCAGTCGTTCTATAACTCCTGATGTTCCTGTCTGTTTCTCATTTCCATCCCAGTGGATATCACTAATGCCAGGCATGGACAAGAGGGATATAAAGCCCCCCAGCATTGATCATTTAACCCCCTTGTTTTCTGAAGAAATAGTAAATGAGCAGGTGTCCCAATACTTTTGTCCACACAGTGATTAATATTTGCTGCTGGTTTGGAGTGAGGGTTTAAAGATCTCCCCTTCTTCAGACAGTGGGTCATTTTCAGCCCAGCACTTCTCAGAGTGTAGAGTTAAACCCAGGGGATTCTCGCCCTCCTTCCACACCATGTTTGATTCATGCATGTCTGACTCTTTGATCCTGACAGCCAGTCCAGAAAGCTCAAATGTAAAAAGCAGATCGTCACTCACCTTTCAGTGTGTGTGTGTGTGTGTGTGTGTGTGTGTGTGTGTGTGTGCACGCACTGTGTTCATCGGGATCCAGCAGAGACAGCTTTCCTCTGTGGACTTCACCACTGCTGCTCAATCCCTCCATCAAAGCTGCTCTCCTGCCGAGTCAGACAGGCCTCTGCCACGTGTTTCCATGGTGAAAGCAAGCGAGAGAAGCCGAACCTAGATGGGCATAAAATTTTAACGACCCTGCTGTAAATCTGAGAGACGATGTCAGTCTGGATTGGAACCAGTGCTCGAAGTGAGGAAAAAGTGCTGGGAGTCCCCTTATTTACGTAATGACCCCATCTGACCAAGCGGTTAAGTCCCCAGTTATGTCCTTATTTTGTGTCAGGAGGCGTTAATGCTTTAACTCATTATTGACTTGAAAAGCAATGCTCTTGTCAGAGGTGGAGCCAGATATTTTAAACATCTGGGGTTTAGTGTGTGTAAACTCATCATCCAAAAAAGAAACAATAGTCACAGCCAGAAGAAAACAAACTGCAATGGTGACGTGACAGACTGTCATAGAGTCATTAAGAAAGGCAGCAGGTCATCTTCAGGTCCTGCTTTTGTCTCGTGGAGATGACCAACAAACCCATATGTGGAGGCACCGAGATCAATGGTTTGTTGTCCAGAACAAACATCCAGACATCTGATGTCATGGTGTGGGCTGTAATTTCATAAGATGCCAGGTCACCTTTGGTCTTCATTACAGGCACATTGACAGACCAACATTACATTAATGAGGTCCTGCAACCAGTGGTCCAAACTTTTCTGAACACGCACTCTGGTGCTCTGTTCCAACAGGACGACGCTCATCCACATACTGCTGCCATCTCAAGAGCTCATCTTGAAGACACAGACACTATGCCATGGCCAGTCACATCTCCAGACCTATCCCTGATTGAAAATGCTATTGGACGATCTTTCAACACTCCACCCCTACCACACCATCTGCAGAAGTGAGTGAGAACATTCATGGGAACTGCATGGGATGGATCATGACAGGACATCATTAGCAACCTCTACAACTCCATGCTGAGATGGCTGGCATGTTGTGTAAAACCTGATGCCGTACTGAGAGACACGACTTCTGTCTGTGTAGATCAATAAATATTGATCATATCAGGCTACGTTTATAATCATTTATTGAGCCTGGAAGCCTTTATCTTCCTTCCCGAAAGCACTGCTCAAATCTCACATTTCCTTCTGGGAGGAACTATTTGTGCAACTCTGGAGTTAAGCTAAAATACAGATTCTCATATTAAGAGAAAAACAGACAAACAATAACACTGGACAGGAATATTACTGAGTTTAATATGAAGGTGACTAAATGTTACTAATTGATTCCCAGATTAAAGACAAATGAATAAGGAGATCTTAATGTCTCTGTAGTTTACACTGAGTAGTACATGGAAGAGGCCTGAACAGAACCAGTTCAAGTTTGATTTTTGGAATTGATTGCATTAAGTTTGGTTTTGAATAGTCTGGAGACTGAAAAGCCACATGATTTCCATTTATTTCAGTATTGGAGGTGGTTTAAAATGCAATTACAATTGGATATGTAGAGATATGTCTCAGTCTAGATGCTCAAACTGGATTTCAGAATGTCTTTTGCATCACTCGCAACAGGACAAAACAACAAACAACAAACAAAATTTGTTCCACAGTGGAACAAATGTGGGAAACCAAGAAGAGTGTAAAAGAACATGAAGCGTGTGACCCATGCAGATTGATTTGTGATCTCTGGACTGATGTCTGATTACCTGCAAATAACAGTGTGGACACTAATCAAGAACAGCTCTGATTAGAAGCATTAGTTCAGATAAGCTAAGCACCTTCAGTTCTGAATGGTACAGTGAGAACCTCACTGGGTGATCTCTTACTGACTGATAGCCTTCCTGTGGCAGTGCTTTGGGCCACCTTCACCCAGAGCGATTAGAGTTTAGATTTCAGTTAAAAGAGCTATATGCAGTGTTTTCCAGCAGGGGCTAAATATAGGGCTGTCTGTTAGCTTGGTCAGTGCCGAGCTGGCCAGCTCTCTGAACACTCATGGCTCTGTGTAACCGCACCACAGGAATTTCTGATGGTGTAATATGAAAACCATGGCCCCGTGTGGAGCAACACTCACGCTCTATCTTCCTCCAGACGGACAGAGCGAGAGAGCTGGAAAGGTAAACATTTCACCCTTAACACTGGACCTGTATGGGGTATGTTAAAAAAAAACCTCTGGAGCCACAGGCCTCAGCTTCGGGCAGACAAGAAATCCCATCAGTGGACGCCTGCACCACAGAACCAGAGCAAGAACTAAGGAAATGAGCATCTCTCATAAGGGCGAGTCCACTGGGGCATGTTGAAACCAGGTATGGCACTAACAGAACAAAGGATCTATGGAAGAACATGTGGATGTCTGGAATTTCTGAAATTCTGGAGGATTCCTGACCTTAGCTGACCCTTCTACAGTCTTTTTAATCAACTTATCCTTCACAGGAAACCACACCACTTCCAGTTCACTCAGGTAGCCCTTGGGATAACGTTGAGTTGAGAATTTTAAAAGTGTACTCATGAACACTGGGAAGGTTATTGGAATTGGAGTTGATTGGGCATTTCAGACCTTGGCTGTTCCCTCCAGTTTACATACTTGTATAATGGAGAGCTCTCCAGGCCCTGTTGCAGCAAAGCACTGGGGTAAAAGCTATCTGTAAGTCCCATGATGACATTTTAGGTCTTTTGGAGACTTTAAGCATCTTGTGGTCTGCTGTTGGGCTGAACTTGTTAGGACAGTCTGACCATGTTGGCAGTTATTTTAAATGTTCTCCGCATGAAAAGGATTTTCCAGGCAGTGGAACGGCTGATTTTGAATTGTTCTGAGATCTTTTAAAACCCTTTTCCAGACTCATCTGCATCTTCTTCCTGAAGGGAGAGCTTGCGATCTCTTTGCATCTAGCCATGCTGATCCCACTCACCTCAACAATCAAGAACAAACCAAACTAATGTAGAATTTATATATAAGATGTGTAAGGGAAGTCTTGTAATTTGTTACATGTATCATCAAGGTAAACTGCCCCAATTTTCATTTGTCCTCCGCATTTATCCCATCTTCACACAGTAGTGAATTCACACACTAGGGGACAGTGCCCAGAGCAGTGGGCAGCCCTATCCACAGTGGCCAGGAAGACATTGGGGAGTTATGTGCCTTGCTCCAGGGCACTTCACTCATGTCTTGCCAGTTGAGGGAATTGAACCAGCAACCTTCCAGTCACAAGGCTGGATCCCTAATCACCAGGCCACAGCTGCCTACATCTGTACATTTCCTTGATTCTGAGTCATTGTCAGGAAGGGACTGAGGCGAGGCACACACAGGATAAAGTCCACAGTGTCTTTAATAAAGATACTGAGCAAACAAACAAATCCAAGGAATATCCAAACAATGTAGCAAAGAAATTTCATTCTACATCCATTTGTGTATAAAGAATGACAGGTTGTCTAAGTCTAATTCAAAGTCTTACAGAAAAAGGGTCGATAATCACAAGAACCAGAATAATACATAGAATTAGCAACAAACGGCTAATACTTGGCAAAGACACCTGGGGGGAAAACAGTATATATAAGGGGAAACACAGGTGTCAGTACTCCGGTGATTGTGACCTGATCATGTGACCCTCTGAGGAGGGGATTGGGTCACAAATGGCATTCTGGGTAGTGTAGTTTGTGACAGTTATGAAGCCTAGAAGACAGCATGTAACTGTCTGCAAAGTGTGGGAACTCAGGATGTGAGAGTTAAATGCCACAGTAGCGCAAAAGAATGCACATTGGTTTTGAGCAGACGTTGACCTGTTGAATTTCTGCCCTAATGCTGCACCGTCTGTCAAAAGCTTTTTTTTTTTCAATCAAAATATTGATCTATTCTTTGACATTTTTCTTTCATGTTCTTCCAAAACATCCACAGCATCAGCACCACTGACAGATGAAATGATAAACACTGATTATTTATAAAAATACACAAGCAAAAAAATAAGAGACACTGTGACAAGAACCTAACTGTGGCTTTTGTAGGCATTGGTGTAGGACATTACTGGGAAACCTTTGCTTAGCATAATCCTGCTGAAAAATGGTTGGAAGTCCTGCCATGAGAGAAGGCATGTCCTGAGCTGAGCTGTTAGACTAGGAAAACACTTTCTGTTTACTGTATGTGCACATGCTGGCCGCCAGACATATCCTGCATCCGTCTGGGATGTTGGTGTGCATGTCATCAGAAATTAAAGTGACACGTATTCGAGGTGCAGTACCACACAAAACACTCAATAAGAAATATGGGCATCAGGAGAATGACCTGCCTGTACAGAGACCTGATGGGTTGTTAAAATATATTTGGGCCTGTAGCCCAACCCAGCCCAGCACTGCTCAGCAGCAGACCAGAGGGATTTAAAGAAAGTTCTTGCTGCTGCACAGCAATGAATATACTGGTCAGAAAAGATGGCAAGAGATCAGTATTATTTTCTAAGTTGATGTGGAAACTCAGTCAGTGTTCTCTGGTCTGCCCATAGACAAACATGTGCACAGTGTACAGTCTATGTGAACATACAGTCAAACTGCAAGTATACAGTATTTCCAGCCATAATGTTCATTATTTTACTACTAGGGGTAAGCGACTGTTGTATGTGATGGCTCCCCAGATGATCAGCAGTTGGGAAGTGTGTTGCTCCACAGCAAAGGCAGGATTGGAGTGCATCATCCAATCCGAAACAGCACCTGGATTTGTCACGGTTCTAGTCTGTAGCAGTCCAGGTTTCTCGTTCACGGCACCAGTGCAAGCAAAGCAAAGGGTGGATTAGTCAGAATGGCCTGTTCCTAAACTCAGTCACGTAACTCCTCTGCTGCATTCCCATCGTTGGCTTCCTGTAGCTGAACATCAGATTCAAAACCTTGATGCTGACCTATAATCCAGCTCCTCCATACATTATGGCAATGATCAAAACTTGAGCTGTACCAAGAGCCCTTCAAGCTTCAAGTACAGCTTGACCCACCGTCCCTCAAGAAGCACGGAAAACATGCATCCAGACTCTTTTCTGTCCTGGCACCAAAATGGTGGAACGAACTTCCCCTGGAGTCCCTCACTGTCTTCAAAGCAGACTAAAGACTCATCTGTTTCAGGAGGATTTAACTCCATAAAGACATTTGTGTTCAACAGGATCTAAGCGTGAGGAATCTCTAGATTCTAGCCTCGTCTACTAGCTAAGGATATTCTGAGTGAACAGCAAAGCTCTTTTGCCAAATACCATAAATGTAAATGTAAAATGCATCAGCAAATGTGATCATCAGTTAGCTGGTTCAGTGGGTACAAAAAATGGGCAGAACCCCAAACAGACCTGATCAGACCTGGACACTACTGCCCCAGTCCTCCTATATTAGACTTCACCTGAAACATAAGCAGGTCTTCCAAAGCTGGTACAGATGATTCAGCTCTGCCCTGTTCCATCTGATAGCAACGTCTCCATCAGACAGTCTGTTCTCTCTATTTCCGTCCTGCTCATTTATTTATGACTTGTGTTTGTTGTCGAAGTTTTTCTCTGACTCAGATCTGCATCTTTAGGGACGTAAACAGAATTAAGATTCTGTTTCTGGAGCGTCTTCCAGGGAAAACACAGGAAGGTGTGTGAGGCTCCTCGTTCTCACACTGCTGGAAAATGAAAGGAGAGAAAACACAGAGGGATCAGAATTGTGATATCTGCCAGTCAGGGTACATCATCAGCAGCACTGTGTCTGCCCATCATACTGTCAGTCTGTTCTCACACACACACACACACACACGCACGCACGCACGCACACACACACACACACACACACACACACACACACACACACACACACACACACACACACACACACAAAAACACTTTATATATCAGAAATCCTATTGGATATTGATCATACAGAGTGTTTTAGAGCTGAAAATGCAAGATGTTTTATGAATTATTTTTAATGATTAGATTGACACATAATTATGATATTAATTTCTCTACTTATATTACAATATTTGGGTCAGTGATACCATCAGCCACTTGATGACACCAGGGTAAGACAGGGTAAGTCTGTAGTCTGATATGATGATATGTGTCTGTAGGTTCCTCTGATCCTGAGATATGAAGTCTAGAATACCGGAATGTAACTGCCTGTGAAGTTAACTGTTGTAAATAGCTTACCCTGGAGCACTACCCCAGCATGCAGCTCTTATGGGAACCCAGCAGTGCAGTACAGGTGTGCCATTCTTATAGAGCAATGCTGAGCCACTACCTGAACATTTCCATTCAGTTCCAGAGGCTGTAATTTTAGAACCTGCAGCATGGATGAGGATATAAAGCCATCAGCCACCAGCGTCACTGCTGAGCAGTGCCATTTCCCCCATCAGGCCTGGATGGGTACAGTACTGTGCTGATCGGCATGGTGCTCTGAGCGGGTCGTGCTGTCTTTCCTGGTCGAGGAATAAACTAGTTGAAGCATGACCAGCAGGAACAAGCGTCCGATTCAACCTCAGCCATGCCCGTGTTTTTCCGCCAGACCCTCTTCTCTGCCAGTCTGTATATATGTGTGTGTGTGTGTGTGTGTGTGTGTGTGTGTGTGTGTACCAGGGCATCTGAAGGGGTTCATTTCTTATTTGTCACACTCATAACCTCCCCGACACGAATAAGCTTGCAATAATGGGGCTTCACACACCCAGTGACCCAGGGACCCTCAGACCACCACCAAGCACAGTGTTCACAACGAAACTTCACACAAACTGCTGTTGTTAGAATTCACCAATTTTCCTCATTTTGGGTGAATTTCATTGTACTCTTCTGCATCTTTTTGAACATCTGACTGAATCAACCAACCATTCAATCACTTAATCAACCTTAATTTGCACTTACATTATGACATAATTCCTCTTGCCATACAGGACTGTAGTTCTATAATTACAGATTGTAGTTCATTATTTATTCTCCTCCTTTCATCCTGATCTTCAATGGTCAGGACCCCACAAGGCCACCACCGCCTTTGGCCACCAAAATGCAATCAGTCACTTTAGCCAATCATTCACATGTGCTTTGTGATCCATTTTCCACACATCTATAAAGACATTCACTGCACTGTACAACCTCTACCCTACATTTGGTTAGTGGTGGATGGATGGACGGATGGATGGATGCCGCTGCTATGGACTATACAGAGTCTATATGTCGGCCTCGAAGTAAGAATTTTAATTCTTACTTCAAGAAAACCACTACAAGAAGACCAGTCCAGAGCTGTTTGTGACATAAAACCTCCATTGCCAATTACTGGAGCCTGTCTGGGTTTCTGCTGGGGCTGATTAACCCAATGGAGCTAGATTACAATGTCCCTCAGCTCCAACTCAAATCACCCCACAACACACACACAGGGAACAACGAACTACGTCTGTAAGGGTTAGAAGTTGACCCTATAGAATCTAGGACAGCATTCAGAACCAGCTCCATGACAGATTTCATTCTGCTAAAAATTCATATACTCTTTGTGCAACACCTTTCAAACTAGGCTGTGGTGTTCTTACGAGATGACATTCAGACACCTCCACATTTATTTCTCCTGAAACTGTGTAAAACTGCTGCAGGTCATTAGAGAGGATGTTGGAGGAGCTTCTCTTATTTAAGGGTATTTTCACACCTGTAGTTCGGAGCATTTCCCAGGTGGTTTGGTTTGTTTTCACACAAGGAAAAGTATAAGTGCACCAAAATGCATCACAAGAAACCATGTGAGAGCATTCTCTCCACTGAATGGTCAGAGCTGTCTGGAGCAGAGTTTGCTCCACATCTGAGAACAATTACTCTAAACCTCAAACAATTAAGCCATGGCACGGTACCTACACTACTGACTGTAACAGGGAGAATGGGTTCTCTGTCATCCCCAGTCCAGGGGGTGCAGCTGCTACTGCACTATGGAACTTTAGTGGAGCAGCAGGAGAAGCTAAAGGAGAAGAGGTGAAGGAGAAGAGGTGCATGTTACCATAAGGTAGGCTAGGTTTGTGTGTTGTCCCAAACATCACTGTTTGATTCTTGTCAAAGTGTGTCTTTGCTTATCATCGTACACTTGCCTTCGAACGCATCAACACTGTTCACTTACTGACAAATATATCCACCCCTCAACAGGCAACGCTGGACATGAAGACAGACAATGCATGTTATGTGGCATGTTATGGCTGATATATATGTTATGGCATATATATATATATATATATATATATATATATATATATATATATACTTATATATATATGCCTCCTATGTTTATTTTGCATTGTATTCATGTGTTACCTTAAGGACATCCTCCCTCTTCTCAGCATATCTTGACTTCTCATTACTGAGCTCAGGAAGCAGACAGAAAGGAATGCCGGTTGGCAAGGATGTTTCCTTCAGAGGATGATGTCTGTGAAATCATGGTGGGTAGCAGGCAGGAAGCGTCAGCCAGCCATCTGCTGGTACCAGCGTATTTCCCTTCTACCAAGCTGAGAAAGATAAGAGGTTGAGGTTTTCATTCTTACAGATAATGCTCTGAGTGGGCGGCGCCTCTCTGTTCCATCTGGCACAAGCTGTCCATTTGCTGTGTGGGGCAATACAGAATTAGCTCTGCATCTGTGCAGATTCTTCAGCGGACGGATGGCACTTGAATGGGAGCCAAAGAAAAAGTGAATTCCCTTTTCTCTGGGGTTATTATAGAGAGTTGATCAAACAGGTGAGCATCTTGAGAACTCGTAGTGCTAATCGCGATAATGTATTAGCTCTCCATGACTGAATGGTCTTATGATAATAAAGCAATGGGACAATTAATAATGTACTATCAGCCTTAACAATTCGAGTCTGGAAGACAGATTACACATTTCAGTCTCTTCAAGAGTGCATTGCTTAATGAATGGTTTGCATTACTAAACAGCTAACAGAACGATTTCTGTTCATTACTAAACAGCTAACAGAACGATTTAGGGAGATTTGTAGGCATTTATTCCCTCTCTGCTGTAATTGTGCGTCACTATGTTGTGTCCTTTGGTGTAATCTTGTGAGTGAGGCTGAACACTGTGGCATAGCAGGAGAAGTGACTTACCAGAGTTCAAGCAAGGCATGAAAGTGGATGCAGATTAATGCTACTTTCCATTCCTGAAGTTGTACAGGCATTTAACATTGCCAGCTGTCCATGGGTGCTTAATGGATCAAACAATCAGGTGGATGTGTTGAAGCAGGAAAAATGGACAAGCATGAGAATCTGAAACACTGATGTTTGGTTAACTGATCCGACATCTCCCAAACATCAGGCGATTTTAAGGTGTTCCCAGTATGCAGTGGTTGATTGCCTGCAAAAAGTGCTTCAAGGATGGACAACAGGGATCATGGATACCCAAGGCTCAATGATGCTCATGAAGGTCTCACCTAACAACTTAGGACTTAAAGGATCTGCTGTAACATTAGTCCTGGTGCAGATGCCACAGGTCACTTTCATTGATAATATTGCATTTGTTTCTCTACATAAAGTCCCCTTTACTGTACTACTCAATATCAATCAAATCAAGTTCTAGATCATGTTGGTGAAGTATAGGTTAGTATACTTAGCTAGCACTGAAGCTTAAACAGTGTTATACTGAATTTGTAGTTGCTGATTGGACATCAAGGCAGACAGATTGCATTGTATACAAGCTCAAGTTGTATACAAATGTGCTGCTGTCCATTCAGAGAGAGAGAGAGAGAGAGAGAGAGAGAGAGAGAGAGAGAATTGACATTGCTGGTCGTCATCCTCTGGTTCACCTTAATTGATGGAGCTGCTACGGGTGGCTGAGCAGCAGGCAAATAATTCTCTCTCTCTCTCTCTCTCTCTCTCTCTCTCTCTCTCTCTCTCTCTCTCTCTCTCTCTCTCTCTCTCCATATCTAATCCTATCTTCCTCTGCAGTTAGGGTTGATGTTCCTGTATATTGTGACCAAGCTGATGGTTTGCACTCAGAGTTATTGGAGAAAGACCACAGTAACAGGATGATCCACCCAGCACAGGCCATCATCACTCCGGACCTGAAGGGGACCACCTAGGAACACCCACACCTGTATAAATTGTGATATCTTGTGAGTGAGGTTGAACACTGTTTCCATTCTTATTTCAAGGAGAATGGAAATAATCATAACATGATCATGGGATCCAGATGGATGGGACATTCCATTTCCAAAGTCACGGATCATTTAACATTTCTCGGTCCACAGTGACGCGTGTGTCACAGGAATATGTTATAGAGCAAGTTCTGGACAACTTGGGCTGATGGCTGTGTGCATTAGCCTGCTGAACATCCCATCATTGTGGGGGTTCCTGAAGTTCATCAAGGGCTGCAAATGGTCACCAAGCAGTGAAACATAGCGGCACCGGTACATGATTAGGTGGATATGGTCCATAGTTTCATGAGGTCTGCACCACACATAAACCCTACCTTACTCAGTACCTTACCTGTCCTCTAGGGTCCAGTTCAACTTCACAAGGTATATGTGTGTGGAGCTCCTGCACTGAATGTGGATGTGATTCAAGCCAGAGTCACTCATTTGTTCAAATGGACAATTCTAGCCAAATGACTTCATTAAGCATGCGTGGGTGGCCACTGCACTGTCCACTGTGGGTGGTAATGCCTTCCACTTACAGACAGGACAGTGTTGATTGAGGAATGTTAAATGCCCACAGAGCTTCAGAAATGGAATGTCCCATCCATTTGCACCCACTATAATTCCTAGCTTCAACTACTGATTCCTGTCTCCTTGCCATGAGCACGGTGGTGTAAAATAATACCATTATTGAATGTATTTGGTCATTTTGAATAAAAACTAACGAGGACTAATGAAATAGTATATATAATTAAATTGATTATTACTAACATCTGGAAACAGCTGCACGGTGATGTTTCCAGTATATTGTCTCTCTTGCCAATGTGGATGAGCAGCATAGCTGGCAGTGCTGTGATGCTGCTTCAGTACACCAGGGGCATACTAATACCCCATCCCATCCAGCAGGACAAGGCTAATGACCAGGACTCTCTCTCCCCAATACACTTCACCTCACACCTCATACTGGTCTGAATGCTGCAGAGCTTAAACCAACACCACATGATCTGATAGAGATATGCTCATTTGTGCACTGCCTTTCAAAGCTCCACAGAATGTTTTAATTGTTTGGGACCTGATTTATTAAAACTGCAGCAGGTCTGTTTAATGTTTAATTTTCAGAAACAGGTGTTACGGTATATATCATATTTTAATGCATGAGAACTGGCTCTTTAAAGGCTGATCCGGTCCCAATGCTTTGTTTTTACCTGATGTCCTCTATGCATAATTAACAGTCTGTTAAGGTAAGGAGACAGTTTGCAGTCCACAACCTTTTTGAGAGCTGTTTTAGAGAGGAACATGAGAATTCAATGTAGTATCTGTAGCCTTGCATTTGATGTATATGACATAGAACTTCATGATGAACAGATCGAGAGAGAAAGCTCCCAAATTACTTGGAATAAAACCTTTTTACATTTTTACTTCCATCAAAAATTAAAAAGTTACTGTCTGCTCCTCTAAAGTTGTACATTAAGAAATATGAGGTTCTTGCAAAATAGTGTAGATTTATTCTGGTGTAGGTTTTAGTAAAATGGAATATTATATTATTCAATGCTAAATATCTGAAGTAGAGTGTTTTTGAGCTGAAAATGCAATAATTTTGATTAATTTTATTTATTAGATTGACCGGGATATGTATAATAACAAGTTCTTTAACATACTTGACAGGGGTCCAAATAAAAAAAACAAAAAAAACCCTGAATGTTCTTTAATATTATATTCTGAAATTTGAACATTGTGTGAGCAAAGAGAAAGAACAAACAGTCCCTCAGATTCTGCATGCAGGTTGAGCATGTACAGTGCATCTGGAAAGTATTCACAGTGTTTCACTTTTTCCACATCTTGTTATGTTACAGACTTATTCCCAAATGGACTAAATTCATTTTTTCCCCTCAGAATTTTACACACAATACCCCACAATGAGAATGCTTATTTGAAATATTTGCAAACATTAAAAATGAAACACAAAAATATTACACATACATAAGTATTTACACCCCTATGTTATGACACTCAAGCTTGTAGCATCATACTCAAAAAGACTTGTGGCTGTAATTGCTGCCAAAGGTGCTTCAGCAAAGTATTGAGCAACAGTACTTTGTCATTGTGGGGTACTGTGTGTAGAGGTAAAAAAAAATAGTTGAATCATTTTGGAATTAGGCTGTAACAAGTGAAGTGCTTTGAATACTTTTCGGATGCACTGTACACACGGACAGAGCTCGGGAAGCTTCTTTGGCATTTAAACTGGGATTTAAATCAGTTGCAAATGAGTGAATTTTATTTGTAAGATGGATTATTTGCTGATAAATCATCACACAATGATGGTTAGGTCTTGTCATTTGTTATGATATGTGTACTCTGAATTCAGTTATGAATCTAGAAACCTGCCTGCAATGTGCAGATCTTGGGTTCTAAGAGTTAAGGTAGTCTACAGGGAATGACCACATTACAAACACAATCAGTAGAGAAGCAGAGATTGGCCAGTGAGTTAACATAAGGTGCTAGTATTGTGCACAGGTGTAGAGTGTTTCCATTGTCTATTTTTGACGTCTCCACTGTGGAGTTGAACTGATCAAAGAAAAGTTAGTCATTCCTGCCCACAGAGAACAGTTCTCTATGTCATTGTTCTATGTCTGTCGCTCACACTCCGGTTCACACTGGCCTCTGTCTCTTTTTCAGATAATGACATACAATCAAAGCAAATTCCCAGATGTATTACTCAATTGAGAATTCCCGGCCAGGCATATTTTTTAGATTCCAAATGAGTACATCTGGTCACCATATCTAATGCCCTCTGGTCTCTGGCTGCAGTGTCTGTGGTACCCTGCAATAGACTGGTGCGCTGTCGGGGGTGACTGCAGGCTCTGAATTGACCGTGACCCTATTCAGGAAGAAGCAACTTAATAGACAGCTAATATATAATATATAATACATTTTAAGCATGATAATTAGGCTCAATTATTATTCAAGCTTAATATTTTGTGCAATAACCATTGTTTGCATTTACAGCTATTAATCACTTTTATAAGACCTGATCAGCCTGGCACAGGTCTTAGCCCATTCCTCCATGCAGATCTTCTTCATATTGTCTAGGTTCTTTGGGCATCTCTTGTGGACTTTGATCTTGAGCACCTTAACAAGTTTTAAATTGGGTTAAGGTCATGAGACTGACTAGGCCACTAGAACAGACCACAGACACTCAGTTTGGCTGGCCAGGCAGCTCTAGGAAGAGTCTTGGTGGTTCCAAAATTCTTCCATTTATGGGTGATGCAGTCCACTTTGCTCATTGGGACCTTAAATGCAGCCGAATTTTTTCTGTACCCTTCCCCAGATCTGTGTTTTGATACAATTACAGAAAATTCCTCAGACTTCATGGCTTGATTTGTGCTATGACATGATACAAAGGCTAACAGACGCCTGTGCTGGCAGTGGACCAACTAGGTAAGAGCGTCTAGTAGAGTGGACAGTGATTGGACAGTGTTTAAACACTCATCCAGCAGGGCTGTGTCTGATCCACTCATACCAATGCAACACACACTAACACACCACCACCATGTCAATCAGGAGTGATTAGAATGACCCACCAACCACATAATACCTGGTCTGTGGTGGTCCTGTGGGGTCTTGAGCATTCAAGAACAGGGTGAAAGGAGGATAAAATATGCAGAACAAAACTACAGCCTGTGATTATAGAATTACCAGGTTCTCCTGTATGGTAAGAGGAGCTGATAAAATAGGTAGTGAGTGTAGAAACAAGGAGGAGGTCATAATGTTACGGCTGATCGGTATATTCACACATAGAGCATAATCCAGGTTTCAAACCTCTGATTAAACCAATGAGCCCATTAGTTTAGTTTGGTATCCTTGAATTATTTCTACAAACACAGAGATCAGATCAGATCAGATCAGATCGGTATCAGACAGGTATTGGCCTCCTCTAGTGCTCTGAGTATGAAAGAACCACAGAGTCATAACTCAAAAAACTAATGTTAGATGTTGGAAATAAAGCCAGTATAAGATGGGAGATCATGTTCCCCTGAGATAATAAAGCAAGATTTACTGGAGGAGTCTTTATCTTGAACTGGAGGCTAGAACAACACAGCACAGCTTATCTTCACTCACATTTAACACACCTGAATCACCTTATCAGCAGCTAATCAGACTGCTCCTGATCTGCATTAAGGGTGCTGCGTTACTGGCTGGTGCTGCAACCAACCAGAATCTGAGGCTGACACCTCTGGGCTGCGCTTGTAAAGATAACATTATGAGCAGATTTTTTTTTGATAGAGTTTATCCTGCTTTTATTGGAGTAACTGTCTCTCCTTTCCAGGGAAGACTTTGGATTCTGGAACATTTCTGTGAGGATTTGATTGCATTCAGCATCGATGAGAGCATGAGAAAGGTCAAATAATGGATGATCATCACCCCAACTTCCCAACTCATCCCAAAAGTAGTGGATGGAGCTCCATCATTCCAGAAAACACAGTTCAACTTCTCCACAGCTCAATGCTGGGGGGTTTATACCCCTCGCATTAGACATAGGCATTAGGCGTGTACAGTTACATACAGTTGGTATTCGAACCAGATCATCAGTGTTATTCACTTCACCTGACAGTGGATTTATGGCACAGCTTTGGGAATATCAGACATGAATGGTACGGTGGTCAGGTTAGATACACTTGAACTTGGTGTGGACTTCTCTGTCATTATATAAAGCAGAGAGGCGTGTTATTATCTGGCTGTCAGTGGGCCGAGGGGCTCAAGCAGTATTTTAGGAAACATCTGGTCCATGTGGCAGCCACCCAGGCCCGGTCTACTGTAATCTCACCTCCAGATGCTCACAGCCATGCGGATATTGGATTCTTTAACACAGACACTCACACTCCCATCCCAACACACACTTCCTCTCTCTCTTACATCAAAGGGACTTGTGCTGTATGCCAGTGCCACTTTTTTTTACTTCCGACTGTATCAGCACTGTGTGCTGGGAGTGGCATGTAGGAGACGTTCAGTGGGTTAAGATACTGGTGAGGACTTATCAGAGTGGATCAGCTTGTTTACTGCTGTGTGTTCAACAAGATTGAGAAGGAAATATGAGTAATGATAACTGAACCACCAACAAATGATTATGTTGGAATAGAAGAGCACCCATAGTGACTCAAGACTCAACACAGACTTAACTTGACTTCCACAGAAACCCCAAAGTCAGTGAGACTCACAATCCAGAGACTCAAGACTCATACATCA
Source organism: Acestrorhynchus altus (assembly GCA_034509495.1). NCBI lineage: Eukaryota > Metazoa > Chordata > Actinopteri > Characiformes > Acestrorhynchidae > Acestrorhynchus > Acestrorhynchus altus. Next base: position 27,147,173 of record CM067510.1, on the reverse strand, counting down.
GACTCAAGACTCAACACAGATTTGTCTTGACTTGCACTCAAACACGAAGTCTAAGAGACTCAGTTCAAACTCACCCTAGGCTAAAGACTCAGCTGAGACTTGCACCCCAGAAACTCCGGTCAGACTTGCAGGCCAGTGACTTAAGATTTAACTCAATCTCGCAGTCCAATCCCAACCTCCAATGTCTATGAGATATAACTCATATCCCAGAGTTTAAAATTTGACTTGGACTCCGGAAACTATGAGTCTGAACAGAAAACACATTAGAGCCTTAAGGCTCAACTTACATTTGCACTAGAGAGACTAAAATAATCAGACTTGGTCCTCGCTGACTTGGTACCCAACTCGGACTTCACCCGACATGCGCTTTAACCCAAAAAACTGAGACATCGGTTGTGTGAATCAAAACACAAATCAAGCCCACAGTGCAGAAACTAAGGTACTCAACTTAGACTTGGACCCCAGTGACTTGAGACTTAACTCAGACTTGACTCAACGTGGAGTCATACAACAGATTCTTAACTCAGACTCAAGAGATTTAAGGTTCAACTGAGGCTCAAACCAACATGACTTAAAACTCTTCCCAGACCTGAAACTTCAGCAACTCAGAACCTACTTAGCGACTCAGAACTTACTCACTTCATAGTGGCACGCTGTAAACTCAAGCGTTGACACCCCAGTGACTCAGATCTGGGCTCTTTTGGATTCAGTATAATCTTTACAATTAAAATATAAAATTCTCCGAGCTGTTTCTGAATAACAGTTGTTCCACATTGTGCCACGCGCCTGCTTATCACCTAAATCTCACACTGTTTCAAACCCATTCAGCCATCTCCCGTCTCTCGAAACAACTATTCCTTTCCTTTAAATCATCTTCCTTTCCCTTTACCTTCTCATTCTCTCTCACGCAGTGTAGTAAAAACACAGATTCTGTTTATATGAGAGAATGATGGATAGTCCTGATTAAGATATCACCTGCATTCAGAGTGCTAACATTCCTGTCTCTACTTACCAAACTGTGTTGTAAATCTCAGAAACTTTGATCAGATTAACATACAGGTTTCAGGTGTGCGACATTCAGCAGGGTGGAACATCCTTGGCTTGATTTACAGGCACTCTTCATAAAAACATGATATTTTTAATGATACAGTATTACGCTGTTTAAGTACTATGTTCCATCCTCCAAAACAAGTGCACTCAGTATGCAGTCTCTCCAACAAATGGACCTCTGGTCCACTACTCAGACCAATATCAACATACCCTGAACCTACTGGCATAAGGCATTTATGCCAGGCGAGGGCTAGAAAGCCTCCCAAAATTGAGCTGTGGAGCAGTGAAACTTTGTTTTCTGGAATGATGGAGCTGAGGTTAGAGGTAGCTACAGATGTTGCAGGTGGGTTTGTACATCCAGCACACTCATAGAATGTTGAATGTGGTTCCATGAATGGACAATTGGTGAAAGATCTGGCAAGCAGGCAGGCCAAGGAAGTGTGATAGTCTGTCACAGATATATCTGAGATATTCCTGGGAAAACCTTGCTGTGTGTGGGAGCATTATCCTGCTGTAAAATGCCATTTGGAAGTCCTGCCATGAGAGGTGACACATGTCCGCAGGATGTCCAGCACATACTGTATCGCTGAGTCGTCAGTGTCCCTTGTATCACTAATTGGGGTGACTGTGGTATGCGATGGCACACTTGCAGTGTGTCATTCCAAAACAAAAAAAAGGATTGAAATGCTCATCACAAGGCCTCTGTAATTGAACCCAGCTATAAGGAACCGGGGCAGGACATCATTTCAGCTGGTGGCAGGGCAGTTGAGGAGTAGTTGAGCGCTGGGCAGCAGAGAGAGAAAGAAAACAGGGAAGAGGGGAAAGCAGAGGAGTTATGAGGATTGTGGAAGCTGGACAGTAGCAAGGTGGAGCGCCACGTGAAAGGTTTTCCAATACAATGGACAGGGAATGTAGATGCTGTGTGGAATTTAGATGACTTGTTTATGCACTTTATTTCTGCTGTTTCATTAAGAATGAGAGTCGGAGAGGAAAGCAGTGAACTGGTGAACAAACCGACTCTACAAATGACCTTGTTTTACATGCTCTGCTGCTCTTTTCCCGAGAAGGTCTTTCCGTACTGATCAGTGCAGGTCAGAGATTGAGATTAAGTACCGCACTAAGAAGCCGTTGTCTTTTGTGTATGTTAAATAGCCACAGAACAGCGATTACACTGTCAGAAGGAGACCGGGCGGCTTCCTCATCGATCTGATGGCTCTCATATCAGAGCTGGAGGCCGAAGCAGAACCGACAGGCCGTATCAGTATTTAATTACGCAGCCACTAGCAGGAATAACGTGCCCAATTTATGCTACTAGATAGCATAATGAGAACAAACATCTCCTGACCTTGGACAGAAGACATGGGAGTTTGCTCACGGCTCACTGACAGGAATAATTGAATCAATCAACAACAATTGAACGGGTGAACGAATTAATGAATTGCTAATTAATGGATGAATTAATGAGTTAGGGGGTGGATGAACTGTATGTATCCTGCAATTCCACTAACCAGAGACTGTTAGAAAATGTAATGTATGGATGGGCAGATGGATGAATGGGTCTATGGGTGGATGAATGGACGATGGATGGAAGACTTTATGGAGAGATAATTCTATGGATGAATCTATAGATGGATTGATAAATGGATGGATACATGAATGGATGGATGAATGGATCTATAGATGGATTGTTGGAATGATGGATACACTTATAAATGGATGAATGAAGAGATGACGGACATACAGTATATCTGAATGAATGGATGGGTGAAAAATAAATGAATGGATGAATGCATAAATGTATAGATGGTGGAGGTATAGATGGATTATTGATGGATGTATGAATGGATGAAAGAAGGATGGATGGATGGATACGTGGAAGGATGGACGGAATGATGGATAGATGGATGGACAGATGTTGGATAGACGTACTGAACCCAGCAGTGTGGGAAAGCTGTTTTTCTGATGAAACAGAGAAAGATAACTACAACACAGACTTGAGATTCTTGAGATTCTAGACATATTGAGAGGGTGAGAAGTGGTAGTGTGAGTAGTGTTCTGTCGGTTGTTAGAAACAGAGAAGAGTGGCAGCAGCTCTGGGTGGAACTCTTCACTGAAGGAGACGCAGAGCTGGATTACTGACAGATAGTTGATGACAGGTTGATGGCCTGCATATTTTTGCATCCATGATAACTTCTTCAGCCCTAGAAATCCAGTGTAAAGCAAAATTCAGACACCCAGCTGATTGACTACATCAGGGGTACGGGGATGAGAGGATAATTGGAATTTTGTTACAAACCATCCCGTTTAAAACTCTGATCCTGTGACGAGCCTTCAGATCCACTCACACTGTGCTGTGATGGCTTCTCTGTGTAATGCCGCATGTGGGAATACAGCAGTGTTTAAAGTGGACCAGAATATAAGACCGAAAAGTGCACTGTCTGCAGAGTGTCAGTGGAGATATACGACTCACTGCATGACCTTTTGACCCAAGTCTGTATCTTCAGGAGCTGGAGGATGACTTTCCTTACCAGTGTCTTACAAACAGTTTATTTACCGGACCACAGTTTATATAGTTGGATCAATACAATATATACAAACAATACAAAAAAACAGCGTCTGTAGTATACACTTTACACATACAACAGCCATGTGCTTATAATCAGTGTATGTCCAAATATTTGTGGACACCCCTTCTAATGACACAGATGTGCAAATAGAATTCTCTGGAGCAGATACATAAACGTGAACCAACTGGCATCATGCCTATGCCAGGTGGGCTAGAAGGGTATAAAGATGTGGAGCAGTGGAACTGTGTTCTCTCTGGAATGATGGAGCTCCATCCGATACTTCTGGGATGAGTTGGGGTGTTGTGGGTGAAGAAGTGGGGGGATCTTCCATCATCCTGACCTAACTATAGCTCTTCTCGCTGAATCCAATCAAATCTTCACAGCAATGCTGTGTAGGATAAACCCTTTTGAATACCCTTGATTTCAGAACAAACGGAAAATGAGAAGGTGTTGTGAGGCAGATGCCTCCTGGAGCATCAGTGAGCCTTAGGTGCCCATGGCCCCTGCTGTCCTGTTGCATTCTGACTGCTCACTTGCTGACTAATACACTCATCCTCAGCTGCTCCCAGAAGGAAGTGTGGGGTTGCAGTGCTATTGGGAGGGAAGATAAAATTCACAGGAAGAGTAAATGATTCAAATTTTAGACAGTGATCCAGGCAATATTATTTGACAAGTGACAACAAACCGTGGATCTTGGCACTGACCACCGCGCCTCTGCACTTGGATTAATTGGTTGTCTCCACTAAGACAAAGTGGGACTTGTCACTGAAATGACCGGTTGCCATCCTGAGTGATTCCATTACAGTCTTGCACGACACTAATTCAGTCGGTTGATTTAGCAATGAGTGTATATCCATGACAGGAGCCACTAGAATCAGATCTCATATATATATATATATATATACTCAACTAGCTGGGAATTATGTGGTATTACGTGGTATCACAATGAGTGAAACAGCTTAACTGGTTCTCACTGGTTAATCTGACGTGGTGGTGGTAGAAAGGTTTCTAGGTAATTGCTATGGTGTTGCTAAGTTGTTCCTATAGTGTCCCAGGTGGTTGTTACAGTGTTGCTAGAGGGATGTTAGCCCCAGTGTAGCAAGGTGATTGCTGTGACATTCTTATTGGTTGCTAGGGCATTTCTAAGTGGTAGATATGGTATCCGAGGTGGTTGCTCAGGTGTTGTCAACTGCAAATTCATTCTGCTCGTGTGTAAGGAATGATGCCCAGTGGTCGGACAATGAATTCCTGTAGGCTGGGTAGGACTGGCCATGCCAGGAGGGTGTGTTTCAGATGTCACTTAGCTATTCAGAGATGGTTGGCAGATATACAGTGTGAGAGGTATCTGAGTAGCTGAGTGTCTGAGCACAGGCAGGGAATGAGGTATTTAAGTGGATAGATTACATTTTAATGCTGTCATAAAAACCCAGCATGAAGAAAATCACTCAGTCTAATAGAGGCAGCGCACAATTACCTGCACACTGAAGGCTTTATAAATCACTAGATCTGTATAATCCCTGCTGTGTGCTCAGATCACTGCGGCTATGGATGCTGGTCATCACAGTTTGAGAACGGTTCTGTATGATGAACATGATGTGACATTTATCTACACTAAATGGACAAAGGTTTTGGGACACCTACTCATTCACTGTTTCTTCTGAAATCAACTGTCTCTACCCTCCAGGTAGATCCTGGAGCATTGCTGTGAGGATTTGATTGCATTCAGTGACAAGAGTATTAGTCGGGATGGAAGTTTATCACCACCCAACCCCACCACATCCCCAATGTCATGTCTGTCTCTTGTCAGTCCTGTCTCCCCTGTCAGTTCCCACCACGTTCTCCTTTGCACATGGATTCTGTTTGTTTAGTCCTTGTCTCCTCCCTCATTCCTCCCATGTGTACCTGCCCCCTCGTTAGTTTTTCCCAGCTGTTACCTATGTCACTTAGTATTTAAGACCTGTGAGTCCACTGATGTATTCCTCTGTCGTAGTTACTGTTATCCTGTTCTGTTAGCGTTTGGGTCTGTTGTCCTGTTTCATTTTCAGTCACTCTATTATCCTGTATTGTTTAGTGTATACAGTTTGTTTTGTACTTCGTGTTTCACATTAAATCTTCAACCCCTGTGTTTACCTCCACACCCCTAGGCATCTGTTCTGTCCGCCCAATCCGGACACCCAACTCCCCAGCTCATCCCTTAAGTACTAGATGGAGCTCCATCATTCCAGGGAACACAGTACCACTGCTACACATCTCAATGCTGGGAGCTTTATACCCATCGAGTACAGGCCTGTCATTGGTCAATAGGTTCATGTTTGTTTATCTGCTCTAATAGAGATCTATTCTATTGACAGTACGTCTCTACATGGATTACACAAGATGTGTGTGCATTTGCCCATCTGTGTCAGCAATGTACACAGCTTAAATTAGCTGAATGTGTTCAGCAGAAGAGGTGTCCAAACACATAAACAAACACACACCCAAACATATAACCAAATACAGCCAAACACACACTCAAACACAAACACACACCCAAACATATAACAATGCACAAACACAAACCCAATCATATAACCAAACACAAACACACACCCAAACATATAACGATGCACAGTCAAACACAAACCCAATCATATAACCAAACACAGCCAAACACACACTCAAACATATAACCAAACACACACCCAAACATACTATAACCAAACACAGTCAAACACAAACCCAATCATATAACCAAATACAATCACACACCCAAACATATAACCAAACACAGTCAAACACACACTCAAACATATAACCACACACACCCAATCAAACAACCAAATACACACACCCAAACATATAACCAAACACAGCCAATCACACACCCAAACATATAACCAAACACAGCCAATCATACACCCAAACATATAACCAAACACACACCCAAACATATAACCAAACACACACCAAAACATATAACCAAACACAGCCAAACACACACCCATATAACCAAGCACAAACACACACCCAAACATATAACCAAACACAGCCAATCACACACCCAAACATATAACCAAACACAGCCAATCACACACCCATATAACCAAGCACAGTCAAACACACACCCAAACATATAACCAAACACAGCCAATCACACACGAAAACATATAACCAAACACAGCCAGAAACACACCCAAACATATAACCAAACACAGCCAATCACACACCAAAACATATATAACCAAACACATTGCCACATACACAGCCAAACGTTAAACCAGAACACATAGCCAGAAACACACCCAAACATAACTAAACACACAAATACACACCCAAACTTATAACCAAAAACACAACAATCATATAACCAAACACAGCCAAACATACAACCAAATGTATAACCAAAGACACAACAAATATTTAACTAAACACAGCCAATCTCACACCCAAGCATGTAAGTTAACACACAGCCAAACACAAACACACAGCCAATGTCATTGTTGCTGTATTTTTCAGGTGTTTGATATGATGAACTAAGGTTGATCAGGTGGTTACTGAAGTATGTTACATTTATCTGCACCCTTTTACTTCTTTTACTTTTACATTCAGTGCTGAGTGCAGTGCTGGTCCTGACTTGTTATTTCAATAAGATTCTAGTGAAGAAGCTCAGTTTCTATTGCAGAGGAATCTGGTTCACTAAAGGTTCACAAAAGCTCAAATTCAGGCTGCTGGACCTTCGTCTGGACTACTTGTCATCATAAATATCCCCACATTCCAGATGCATCAATCTGATGTCATAAGACCCTTTTATGGCAGGTTTGTGAGGTCTGCTAGAGCTGGAACACAGTGTTTATTTCTGTGTGCCAGAGCACTCCAGCTTTCTTCTCAGCACATCCACAGAAGAACATACCATCACTGGCCACGTTTACAATTCGTCAGCAGGCTTCAGCTCCTCCTGAGAGCAAAAACAACATCCAGGCCAATTGTCCTACATGTCCTCAAGGGCTGGAGGAGAGGAAGAACTCCTCAGAGAGTGGTGCAGACCTTGGTCCTGGAGCACCATTAATCTGAGGAAGGCGTGACAGGTAAGGTGATGGAATTGATGGGGAAGAAAACAGCAGTGTCCTCCCAGGGTCCAGCAGAAATGTGTCCCCTAAAGGGCCTCTGCCATCAATAACCGTTATGTGGGTCACAGTGTATGTTCCAAACCTTCGTAGGAGTGCAGCACACATTCTATACAGTTCATGTTTTCATAACATGCACAGCAGAAGAGCACTGTAATGCAGAAGTGCAAGAGCCATCAGAACACAGAACCACAGTCTAAGGTTCTGAGCAAATAAAGGCATTGAGAAGCCTGAGCATATAAGCTTTAAGGAACAGGGGGTTGCTATGGTGCTGTGAGGTGGTTGCTCTGAAATTATACAGTTGCTAAATTGTTTGGAATTGGTTGCTAGGTGGTTGCTATGGTATCATAAGGGTTTGTTTTTGTGTTCATGGTTGCTATGGTGTTGTAAGGTGGGTATTGTGATATCCGAAGTAGCTGATATGGTGTCACATGTTTACTAAATGGTTGCTATGGAATGCAAGGTGGTTGATATGGTATTCCAGGTGATTACTATGATGTTTTAAATTGTTTACTAGGTGTTTGCTAATGTGGTGCTATGATATTCCTAACTGGTATGTTGAACAGATAAACAACTGGTTGCAGCATAATGAGTGGATTTGCATATCGAAATTCAGTCTGACTTAACAAAGACATGCATGTAGTATAAAATATTGTCGGGGTACAAACCACAAGTCACAAGCAGTGACCAGGTGAAGATAGGGTCACAGGCTGTGCTCAAGTCCGATCTTTGTCATCAAGTGGATCACAGATGTGCTGTCCGTGCATGAGTGTGAATTTCAAAACGTGAAGCATGGTGGTGGCAGCACCTGCTGTGTGTGTGTTTTTTTTTTTTTGCAGCAGGAACTGGGAGACTAGTCAGGGTTGAGGAAAAGATGACTGCAGTGACATACAGAGACATCTTGTTGATAACATGTTCTAGAGCACTCTGAACCTCAGACAAAATAACAAAGGAGTGGCTTTGACACAAATCTGTGAATGTCCTTGAGAGGTTCTGCAAAGAAGAATGGGAGAAATGTCCCAAAAACCGGGGCCAAGCTTGTAGCCTCATTCTCATAAAGGTTCTTCAAGTACAAGTTCCTCAAGTATGTATGTACATTAAAAATTTCAAACTAACTTTTCTCACATTGTCATCGTGGGGTATTGTGTGTAGATGAATTGAATCCATTTTGGAATAAGGCTGTGCCATAACAAAATGTGCAAAAAGTGAAGTGCTGTGAATACTTTCCAGATGCACTGTAGGTCACATTTATAAGATGGTGTGAACAGTGATTTTGTGAGGGCCACTTTATCTCGTGTGCAGACGTAACCTTAGGCCGGAAACATACTGAATGCAAATATGGCAAAGAAAAGGCCAATGCCCGGTCAATGCTCTGCAAATGGAGTCCTGCTGTACAGGGTGTGATAGTGGACAAATCATCCTTGTGGCAATGCTCTGAATATAGCTTGTGCTGGTGTTGCCCTATGAAATGCAATGATGCAAATGTGAACAAAACTCAGTCTGCATAGCTTGAAGCGTCAACATTCACATCCTCGTGTGAAGTGTGTTTCGGGCCTTTGATACGACTCTCAAATGCCATCCTCATCTACAGCAGCTTCTAGGAAATTGGACCTGAACATGTTTATAAGTCGAATCTGAGAGGAAGTAGGATGATGTTGGCGTATCGAAGCCAGGCCTCCTGCTGGTCTTCAGGTTAAACCTGTTTGGAATGTTGGTACAAACGGGTTTTCTCCACTCCATCACCTGCAGGATAAGCTGGGATTGTTCCCGTGTAATCGATCCTCCCTTTCCTTTTTCATCTCTCCTCTTTCTTCTCCTCACTCGCTCTGTGTCTGATAAGCTCTTGCCTGGAGGTCACACGGGAGAACGCAGCCTATTTGTCTGACTGACAGCCGGGGCCCAGATCTAAGTTTGGATCAAATAAAAGTGTTTCTATTTTCAGTCTGATCTGCTCTGTCCTAATTAAAGGTAAGAGTAGTTCATATTTCTTCAGTGTAGAGAACGTACTGACTCAGGTGTCGGTCACCATGACAACACCTATCCAGCTGTTACCCTTGTTTTCTGAGCTTTATATGAAAATCTGTTTTCTTTAGGGACTATTTTTTACTGCACTACGCCGTGTGCTGTACATGTATCCCTCCACCATTTTTACGATATGTGATTTTTAAAGCCCGTCTGAAAATAGTTGCTTACTGATTCTCACATAGCTTGGCAGACAAGTTTACCTATATAGCCTTATTATTTAGAATGGATTGTTTATCATACAAGACCACTTATAATTTTACACTAAAACAACCCATCTTTAGATGTATGTCATTTACTTTGAGTTGTGCATTTATGATATGTGCAGTTTTAGATCTTGAACCAGCCATTAGGGGTGTAGTTTGTGCACTTCTGGTTCCAGTCCCAAGCCCAGATAAATGGTGAGGGTTGCGTCAGGAAGGGCATCCGGCATAAAACTTGTGAAAAGACTATAATGCGGATCATAAATATGATGATCCGCTGTGGCGACTCCTAAAGGGAGCAGCCGAAAGAAGAAGAAGTCTGAGAACCAGAATCTTCTCAGAACTCTTGTGAAACATCAGGCAGTGTTTATTCAGAAGCATTTCTATGAAGAGCTTTTAGAGCTTATCTAGAACAGAATGTCAACTATTCTGATTGGGGAAAGCTATTTAGAACAGAATGTCAGCTATTCTGACTAGGGAGTTATCTAGAACAGAATGTCAACTTTTCTGACTGGGGAAGGTTATCTAAAACCATGTTAACTATTCTGACATGGGATGGTTATCTAGAACAATGTCCACTATCTTGACTGGGTTGTGATCTAAAACACATCTAGAGCAGTCTACTATTTTGACTGGGGGTCTTATTTAGAGCAGAGTAAACTATTGGGGAGGGCTATCTAGAACAGTGTCAACTATTCTGTCTTGTTAAGATTATCTAGAAGTGAAAACTGTTCTGACTGGGGTCACTATACTGAAGGTCAACGATTATCAGGCTGCTGAAAGTGGAAATTCGGCAGCCAAACTTACTTTTTAAAATAACATGATAATATAAAACAATATAAACATAAAAAAGTTTGGTGAATGGTCACATAGCCAGTCTATCATCCTGCACTTTATTCTGCAGTAAAGTGTTTTGGTGCTGCCACCTAGTGGAGGATGCCTGCTTTGGCCAGCATCTCCAACTGAAATTACAAATTACTGAAATTAAGTTACTGACCACCATCTACATCTGAGTTAGTGACCAGTACCAGGAACTCACAGGCAGCTTTATTAGAAACACCTACTTGGTAGCTCAGTACTGTATATGGAAATGTAAATCAGAACTTAATAAAGGAGAATCAGTCACTCTTTTGACTCACCATTTATTTTAGAAATCAAACCTTCATCAGAACATTGACTTTCAGTCAGAAAAATGAAACAGATAAATACAACAGCCTGGGAACTCTCAGGCTTCAGCAAAGCAGGAAATAAATATTCCCAATGATACACATACAGTCACACGGACACGCAGTTACAGTTACACAGACTATGTTACAGTATGCACACAGCAGTACGTTAACATGACTCAGTAGTAACACTGTTCTGTCATGTCAGTGCTTTCTGGAATCCAGTGTGATCAAACTCCGGGACCTCGGAAAACAGCTTCAGCTCCTTTTACTGTAACATGAAGTGAATGTAAAACAGCCCAAACCCTTCCAAACTGGCTCGGGACCCAGATCATCTTCATTTTGGACAGAGCGCGTTGGCTGCCCAGCAATGATTAAAAGAGGAGGTGGCCGACTTCACATGTATCAGAGGAGGCATGTGCTTGTCTTCACTCCTCTAGTATCGGGAGCATTGTTTGTGTTCGGGGGAGAGTCCTAATTTGTGGATGGGTACACAAGAGTAAAATTTAAATAAAGAAAAATCAGTCCCACAGAGAGATCAAATTTGTTCTTTAAACTGGAGTCCAATGAGGAGTAAACCAGTAGTCTTTTTCAGTTCATTTAACGATTTTGAACCATTGAACATCATGTAACCAGATGATAAGTTAAAAACACTTAAAATATTATTTCCCTCTTTGTAAATATATCTCATAAACACTTTAAGACACTCTTCCACCTTCATATGAGCAAATGTGCATTAAAATCCCAGTCGAGTTCTCAGTCTGCTGTTAGGAACCTGCTCAACATTCAGATTCAGACAGCTTTCCATTCTATACCTGAACGGTATACACACGGTTTTCTTCACCTGTAGTTCATCTGAAATGAAGCCATGTTCACACAGCAGGTAAAAGTGGCCCAAATCCAAACTTTTGTGTGTGAAACAGATGTGTAATTTGGGCTTTTGATTTGGGGAACATTAACTCAACATATGTTATTGAAATCTGGGACTTCTGTCAATTTGACAGCAGTGAAGGAGGTCAGTGGTGGGACAGTGAGGTATCAGACCTCATAAATATTTGTGGAGATATGTCTCGCATGCATGTGAGTTTGGGAGCACATTTGGTGAGAAAAAGTTGGGCCGTGGATTTGGGCCACTGTTCCTGCTGTGTGAACGTGGACTTAGATACATTCCTTCAATAAAATTCAAGACCTGTAAGCATATTAAAGCTCAGCTCTGGAAGCTACATTGCACTGGCCAGTGAATGATGCCAAGATAGCAAACTGAGATTTACTCTCAATTTAGACTAGAATGAAGTGTGTCAGACCAACGAAGACACAAACCTTGCTGTGTGCACTGGCTAATCAAGAACCCAACTGAATCTCTGAAAATCCCAGGTGATCCACAACACAGATTTAATCTCAAAATCCTGGAATATTTAGAGAAACATCAGGAACTGTACACAAAATTGTACCTGGTAAAACATACATTCACTCCTCTTCCTGCCTCCAGTCCCAGACTAAAACAGTATATACAGTGTAAACCAGGGTAGGATGCCCTTTGATAATTAAAAAACAAAAACAAAACTGGAATTGTAGTTTGTGTTGAAGGTCAGAAGAACGTATTCCGTTTAGAAGGACAGGATGGTTTGCTGGATGATGTTGATACACTCTCTGATCTCACTTTCAGTGATGATGAGGGGTGGGGCTAGTCTGATGATATCACCGTGAGTGGGTTTGGCCAGGAGTCCGTTGTCCCGGAGACGCAAACACACCTTCCAGGCGTCGTAGTCTGAAAGAGTGAGTGTAGAGTGAACGTGAAACAGTTTTCAGAGTTCTTCCCATGTATCCTCCATATACCCCCACCTACTCTGATATATCCTCCATATACCCCCATCTACTCTGATATATCTTCCATATACCCCCACCTACTCTGATATATCCTCCATATACCCCCACCTACTCTGATATATCCTCCATATACCCCCACCTACTCTGATATATCCTCCATATACCCCCACCTACTCTGATATATCCTCCATATACCCCCACCTACTCTGATATATCCTCCATATACCCCCACCTACTCTGATATATCCTCCATATACCCCCACCTACTCTGATATATCCTCCATATACCCCCACCTACTCTGATATATCCTCCATATACCCCCACCTACTCTGATATATCCTCCATATACCCCCACCTACTCTGATATATCCTCCATATACCCCCACCTACTCTGATATATCCTCCATATACCCCCACCTACTCTGATATATCCTCCATATACCCCCACCTACTCTGATATATCCTCCATATACCCCCACCTACTCTGATATATCCTCCATATACCCCCACCTACTCTGATATATCCTCCATATACCCCCACCTACTCTGATATATCCTCCATATACCCCCACCTACTCTGATATATCCTCCATATACCCCCACCTACTCTGATATATCCTCCATATACCCCCACCTACTCTGATATATCCTCCATATACCCCCACCTACTCTGATATATCCTCCATATACCCCCACCTACTCTGATATATCCTCCATATACCCCCACCTACTCTGATATATCCTCCATATACCCCCACCTACTCTGATATATCCTCCATATACCCCCACCTACTCTGATATATCCTCCATATACCCCCACCTACTCTGATATATCCTCCATATACCCCCACCTACTCTGATATATCCTCCATATACCCCCACCTACTCTGATATATCCTCCATATACCCCCACCTACTCTGATATATCCTCCATATACCCCCACCTACTCTGATATATCCTCCATATACCCCCACCTACTCTGATATATCCTCCATATACCCCCACCTACTCTGATATATCCTCCATATACCCCCACCTACTCTGATATATCCTCCATATACCCCCACCTACTCTGATATATCCTCCATATACCCCCACCTACTCTGATATATCCTCCATATACCCCCACCTACTCTGATATATCCTCCATATACCCCCACCTACTCTGATATATCCTCCATATACCCCCACCTACTCTGATATATCCTCCATATACCCCCACCTACTCTGATATATCCTCCATATACCCCCACCTACTCTGATATATCCTCCATATACCCCCACCTACTCTGATATATCCTCCATATACCCCCACCTACTCTGATATATCCTCCATATACCCCCACCTACTCTGATATATCCTCCATATACCCCCACCTACTCTGATATATCCTCCATATACCCCCACCTACTCTGATATATCCTCCATATACCCCCACCTACTCTGATATATCCTCCATATACCCCCACCTACTCTGATATATCCTCCATATACCCCCACCTACTCTGATATATCCTCCATATACCCCCACCTACTCTGATATATCCTCCATATACCCCCACCTACTCTGATATATCCTCCATATACCCCCACCTACTCTGATATATCCTCCATATACCCCCACCTACTCTGATATATCCTCCATATACCCCCACCTACTCTGATATATCCTCCATATACCCCCACCTACTCTGATATATCCTCCATATACCCCCACCTACTCTGATATATCCTCCATATACCCCCACCTACTCTGATATATCCTCCATATACCCCCACCTACTCTGATATATCCTCCATATACCCCCACCTACTCTGATATATCCTCCATATACCCCCACCTACTCTGATATATCCTCCATATACCCCCACCTACTCTGATATATCCTCCATATACCCCCACCTACTCTGATATATCCTCCATATACCCCCACCTACTCTGATATATCCTCCATATACCCCCACCTACTCTGATATATCCTCCATATACCCCCACCTACTCTGATATATCCTCCATATACCCCACCTACTCTGATATATCCTCCATATACCCCCACCTACTCTGATATATCCTCCATATACCCCACCTACTCTGATATATCCTCCATATACCCCACCTAAGTTCTATTCTATTCTACTATCTTCCATATACCCCCATATATCTCATATATGATCCACATACCCCCATATATCCCCATATACATCTATATCCCCCAATAGATTCAGTGTCTGAGAACAGGAGCCTGAGAATCTGCTGTACCTTTAGTCTCCTTGATGACGATGGCATTAAGCAGGCCTTTTCCCCGCACCGTTGTTACGATTTCTTTGGGAAGTTTGCTGAGCTCTGTTCTCAGAATCTGACCCATTTTCTCAGCATTCTCTGCCAGCTTCTCCTCCTCCAGAACCTGCTCCAATCAGAATATAACAAACATACACATCATAGCACATACACAACAGATTCACTGATAAGCAGCAAACGTGTCAAATACTCGGGATGTTAAAATTCACAGATGAAATTTCCATAGACCCAGAGTCCAGCATTGATCATCAATTCTACTGCTCAAGAGACACAAACTGGACCATAACTGTCTAGATAACGGCATTCTCTGCAAAAACAGAGGGAAAGAAAGCTGGAAGGATCTTAACCTGTAGAGCAGCCATGGCGACTCTGCAGGCGAGCGGGTTTCCTCCATAGGTGGAGCCGTGCTCTCCTGGTTTAATGGTCAGCATCACTTCATCATCACACAGAACCGCAGACACCTGGAACACAAAGAGCAGAATTACACCTCTGACACACACAGGCCTGATAAATACTACTGATGCAGAAAGGACAGAGTTACACTACTGAAACGAACGGGAGAGTTACTGTACACTACTGATTCTGAAGTGGCAGAGTTACACTACTGATATGCAAAGAATATACTGTAGTTATGTAACTAACACACAAAGGGCAGAGTTACACTGTTGACATCTGAAAGGCAGAGTTATCCCAGAGACGTAAAAGCCAGAGTGACAGGCAAGGTGTGGAGTCACACCGCTTACAAGCAAAGCCTAGAGTTACACCTCTGACACACCAAGGGCTGAGTTTAACTTGTATTAAACCCCTTTAATTAAAGCTGAAACTTCAATCTTCATTGTTTCATTTAAAACCCATTGTGGTGGTGTACAGAGGCACAATTATAAACAGTGTGTCACTATCCAAATACTTATGGACCTGTCCGTATGTGTGTACTAGAATAACTGCGTGTGTAATACAGTAGGTGTCCATTACTGTCACTATTCCAGAATTATTAAGGGAATGTCAGATTTTTTGGCTTCTTGAAATTAATCTACAGTAATAAAGCCTGGGGTGAAACCAGAGCAGAACAGCAGATCACAAACAGGTACTACAGGTTCACACGACAGGCTCTTTTCAGACCTCAGAGAGGCGATTCAGCTGTATAACAGGATGTGGGAGATGCCACAGAGCACGTGATGGAACACATTAGTGTAAGCTTTTCTTAGCCGAGATTAGAGTTGTGACACTCTTCTCTGCATTAGAGTGCTGGGAGGAGAGCAGTGGTTCTATGTGCTCTTCAGTTTTGTCAATGTAGGTTTTGCCAAACATGATCTGGCTGCAGTAGGGCTGTATATGGGCAGGTACTTGATGTTATGAAACGACTGAAATACAGGTCAGTACATTGTGATATCTTGCAATATTGTTAAGTTTATAGATTTTGGGAAAAGGAAAATTAAGCATACAATAATAAAAGCACACCATCTACTGCATTCAATTTAAAATAAATAAATAAAAGTTTTAGCCAATCAGAACAGTGGAAACTGAAGACAGAACACAACACTGCCCTCTAGTGGTTGGGTCTCATTAAATAAAAAATCAAGTGTGTCTAATATTTGATACAGTATTGCAAATATAAAATCATGATACTTTGATATCTCAATATATTCGCACAGCCCTAGTATAAAGCAGATGGGTAGGAGAGGGACACAGTCTACTAAACAATGATTACCTGTTGCTCTGGGATCACTACAGTACTACTACGCTACATACTATTTCTACTCTCACTGTCCATTTTATTAGCTCCTCTTATCATACAGGAGCACTTTGTAGATCTATAATTACAGACTGTAGTTCATCTGTTTCTCTGCACTCTTCTGCACTTTCTCTCCTTCTTTCACCCTGATCTTCAATGGTCCGGACCCCACAGGACACCACAGAGCAGCTATTATGTGGGTTTTGGGTCATTCTCAGCACTGCAGTGACCCTGACATGGTGGTGGTGTGTCAGTGTGTGTTGTGCTGGTATGAGTAGATCAGACACAGCAGTGCTGCTGGAGTGTTTAAACCCCTCAGTGCCACTGCTGGACTGAGTACAGTCCACCAACCACAAATATCCAGCCAACAGCGTTCTGTGAGCACCGATGAAGGACTAGACGATGACCAACACAAACTGTGCAGAAACAGATGAGCTTCAAGGTGATCTACAAGGTGTGGACCTTGAGAGTGGACTGTTCTGTTTATTTTTAATGTTGATTTCAGTCTTTTTTTTCTTTCAGTTCACAGAAATGAGCTGTGACTGTAACTCCCAGTGAAAATAAAGCATGATTGACACATTATTATATGCAGATCATATAATTATGAGTTATGTTGAGAGTGCCAGCCTGCAGTGTTCTTCAGTTCTGCATAGAAATCATTAAACCTGCTGTTTGTGATGCTGACTGGAGTGTTTGGAGTATAAATTCTCAACATTTTGGTTTTCCCAGACGTCCACTTCTGAGAAACTGATATTTTGGGCATTTTCCACTGTTTCTCCAACAACAGATAACCTCAGTTACAGCTGGCATTACAAACACTCGTCCTATCAGAGCAGCTGTGCACCGTGGGCATTAACAGGTTCTCCTGAAAGGCCGTTTGTGGAGTAATCGATTCTTTAACTCATACTTTCCACTAACAGGGTCCAGAGTCCATCGTCAAAAGGGGGGCATGTTTAAAGAGTGCAGAGTGTCCTTGGCTACCCTGCCAGGCTATTCTACAGATGCAGCCAGAGCAAGAATCTAAATGAGCTTTCAGAGTGTCTCCACCTACCCACTGTGTTTACACACAGTCAGAGTGCTGCCGTTTATATGTGGTCTATGTGTAATATGATTAACACCAATACTGACCTCACTAACGCTCAATCAAAGACAATCCTGTATATTTAAACTCTACACAAACTCTTCACAAAAGTGTGTGTGTGTTTGTGTGTGTGTATGTGTCTGTATGGTTTTACATCAGGCCTGTATGGTTGTACAGCTTATATGGAGATGTATGTTTTTCACTGGACAGCAGCGGTGTATGTGTGTGTGTGTGTGTGTGTGTGTGTGTGTGTGTGTTTGTGTTACTCACAGGGTAGACACCCCCAGACAGAGCTTTTCCCAGCATAACCAGGTCTGGACGCACAGCCTCATGGTCCACAGCCAGTCTGCGGCCTGTCCGAGCCAAACCCGTCTGAACTTCATCAGCAATAAACAGAACCTGAAATAAAAAAGGACACACGCCTTTGAATACCTTGATATTTTATCTGAAATCTCATCAACGTAACGTAATTTGACACAAGGACAAGCACTGTGCTACTAAGCTACTATAACCACACTGTGCTACTCTGCAACCACAGAGCTTGTCTAGGCCTTGTAGAGAAGTACTGCCAATAGAATAGGACTCTCTGGAACAAATAAACAAACATGACTTTAATGACTAAAGACTAAGGACTTCACGTGGACTTGCATTGACTTGCATTATGTCTGTTAGAGGAAGGTGTAAACTGAAACTCTAAATGCAAAATAGAAGGAACAGTTTGTTCTAAGGCCTTAATTAAATGCAAAGTGTTCCTCAGGCTTTGTGTGTGTGTGTGTGTGTGTGGGTGTGTGTGTGTGTGTGTGCTTAAAATTGAAGGGAAGAGGACAGGTTTGTTACTCACATTGTGTGTACTGCAGAGCCCGCGCACTTTGGTTAAATAACCTGGGTCAGGCACCATGACTCCAGCTTCACCCTGGATGGGCTCCACCATGAACGCAGCCACTTTTGGATCCTGCAGAGCTTTCTATATATAAACACACACACAAATGAGTGGAAGCACAGGGTGGGTGTTTCCAGTAAACTGAACAGTGTTTCTAAGAAAAAGGCCAGGTGAGTGGAAGCACAAGGTAGTAAAGTTCCACAGCAATGTTCGAACATCTCGTGTAAAGCCCTCTCAGAAGAGTAGAGGCTGTTACAGCACAAAAGGGGGACAAACCTCTGGCCGACTCCCTTGATTTTAGAAGAAACGTTCATTCTGTGAACGCTTAAACAGAAGAGCAACGGTACCTCAAGGGCAGGGATGTCATTGTAGGGCACCAGCTCAAAGCCAGGCATGAACGGACCAAAACCCTCGTAACTGCTGGGGTCAGTGGAACTGGAGATGGCAGCCAACGTACGCCCCCAGAAATTACCCTCTGGAGAGAGAGAATAAACCCAAATAAACATAATGACAGTGGTCAGTATCTACAGAGTATCTACCTGTAATTAACTCTGCAGTGCATCCAGGAAAGTAATGCACATCTTGTTATGTTCCAGCCTTTTTCCACAATGGAGTCGATTCATTTACTCCCTCAAAATTCTACACATAAAACCCCATGATGACAAAGGGAGGGACGTTTGTTTAAAATTTTCTGGAACCACCAGCGCTCTGCTTAGGACAGGCTGCCCGGGAAAAGTGAGTGATCACGGTAGGAGGGCATTAGTCAGGGATGTGACCAAGAACAACAAAATGTGGATAAAGTGAATCACTGTAAATACTTTCCGGATTCACTGTATATAACTTCAGAATAAACACAAATAAACACAAAGTCAGTGGTCAGTGAACATCTACCTGCAATTAGCTTTATATAACATTTGAATAAACCCAAATAAACATATAGACGGGGGTCAGTAAGAGTACCTATCTGTAATTAACTCTATAAAACATTAGAATAAACCCAAATAAACATATAGAAAGGGGTCAGTAAGAGTACCTATCTGTAATTAACTCTATAAAACATTAGAATAAACCCAAATAAACATATAGACGGGGGTCAGTAAGAGTACCTATCTGTAATTAACTCTATATAACATTAGAATACACCCAAATAAACATATAGACGGGGGTCAGTAAGAGCACCTATCTGTAATTAACTCTATATAACATTAGAATAAACCCAAATAAACATATAGACAGGGGTCAGTAAGAGTACCTATCTGTAATTAACTCTATATAACATTAGAATAAACCCAAATAAACATATAGGCAGATATATTAAACCTCCTGTTCCCAAATAAACAGAGTTTTGATCAGAACCTAAATCTGCATATTGGCTTTATAATTACAGAAATCCTGGTTTTATTCTTTGTGAAACAGTGATGTGGTTAGGGTAGTAGTGTTCCATTTGATGGATAATTGTTACCCTTCCAGACAAAAACACAATTATACACGAATTTAAAGAAGATGTTTAACTTCACTCTGGTTAAAAAATACTTACCTGCAAAAAGGATCTTTGCCTCATTCTTTGGAATGCCCTTCACTGTGTAGGCCCATTTACGTGCCAGCTTACACGCCGTCTCTCCAGCCTCAACACCTACACCAGTGGAACACGCATGATCTTTAGTACCTCCAAATATTGATGGAAACCCCTTCTAATGAACACATTCAGCCACTTTAAGCTACACCCATTGCTGATACAGATGTGCAAATGAACACACAGTTTGCAGCTTGTCTAGTCCCAGTAGAGAAGCATTGCCAATACAATAAAACTGTCTAGAGCAGATGAACAAACATGAACCTATTGGCACCATATGTTATGACAAATGTGTGGACTGGGGGGGTATAAAGCCCCCCAGTATTGAGCTGTGTTCTCTGGAATATTGGTGCTCCATCCAGTACTTTTGAGATGAGTTGGGGAGCTGGGGATAAGGTGGTGGTGATGATTTGGACTGAGTTGAGATCTGTAAAATCTCAAGAGAATGTGGGTCATGCAGCAAGACAATGACCCTGAGCAACTATCCCTGTTAAATCTGTAGCTCACTGACTGTTTCTGCCAGTAGCATGACATCATCAGCAAACTCCAATGTACGTCCCAAATTGGAAGGGTAAAAGAACTTGCCTCGGCTTCTAAAGGTTAAAGAGTGAGGAGATGAAACCGACCTGTGTTCATGGGAAGGACTTTGTCGTATTCAAACAGGTTGGTTATGTACTCTTCGTAAGCTCCCAGGCTGTCATTGTAGAACGCTCTGGATGTCAGGGTCAGTTTGGAGGCCTGCTCCTTCAGGGCGGAGACGATTTTGGGGTGGCAGTGGCCCTGGTTCACTGCACTGTACGCACTGAGGAAGTCATAATACCTACGGCCCTCTACGTCCCACACGTGGATTCCTGAAACAAGAGCATCACACAACGTTCATCTGTATATATTATAGGCATCACTTACACACTTGCACATTTACATATATCAGTGACTGCCAGAACAGGGTCTGGACTGTGTACTGACCATCTCCTCTCTCCAGGGCCACGGGTAGAGGGTGGTAATTGTGCGCTCCATATCGAGCCTCACGGGCGTATACTTCCTCTGAGGTGAGATGAAGCTTTTCATGGTTAATCCGTGATGCAATAGAGGAGGCTGTCCGTGTCACAGAATGCCTTGCATGGCGCAGGACGGGGCTGGCATAGCCCAGGTGGGTCAGATGAGTCAACAAGCTTTGCATTTCTGAAAAAGAGAATGATCACTTTATTAGAAACACTTAATGTTTTAGGTGTTTCTAATAAAGTGGCCACTGAGTGGAAGAACAAGGTAGGTGTTCCCAATAAAGTGGCCAGTGAGGAAGTACAGTGTAGATGTTTCTAATAAATTGGCCAAATATTTCTGAAAATTTCTTGTCCCTGAAAGTGCCAGGGTTCCCTATAGCACTGGAACAGGTATGAGGCGGATCCTGCATGCCAGCAAATCTCATTCATACAAAACAATAGGGTATTTCAACAGGCCTGAACGGGCCTCCTATTAGAGCTAATCCCCTGCCCATCAGCATTCAGCCATACAGCCATACCGTATATCTGCTCTGTGAGCAAATGCTGCACAATGCCCTGCTACAGTAGGACCCCATGAAATATCACCCAACACTCATGATCACTCAAAAATGAGGATGGTTTGCGTGGGGTGTGAGATGTTTGGGGCAGAGTGTGAGGAGAGGTTTGGGGCTGGGTTTGGGTGAGGTTTGGGGCTGGGTTTGGGGACAGGTTTGGGACAGAGTGTGAGGAGAGGTTTGGGGTGAGGTTTAGAGCAGAGTGTGAGGAAAGGTTTGGGGCTGGGTTTAGGGTGAGGTTTGGGACAGACTGTGAGGAGAGGTTTGGGGAAAGGTTTGGGACAGAGTGTGAGAAGAGGTTTGGGGCTGGGTTTGGGGTGAGGTTTAGAGCAGAGAGTGAGGAGACGTTTGGGGCTGGGTTTGGGGTGAGGTTTGGGGCGGAGTGTGAGGAGAGGTTTGGGGCTGGGTTTGGGACAGAGTGTGAGGAGAGGTTTGGGGCTGGGTTTAGGGTGAAGTTTGGGGCGGAGTGTAAGGAGAGGTTTGGGGCTGGGTTTAGGGTGAGGTTTGGGACAGAGTGTGAGGAGAGGTTTGGGGCTGGGTTTAGGGTGAGGTTTGGGACAGAGTGTGAGGAGAGGTTTGGGGCTGGGTTTAGTGTGAAGTTTGGGGCGGAGTGTGAGGAGAGGTTTGGGGCTGGGTTTAGTGTGAAGTTTGGGGCGGAGAGTGAGGGGAGGTTTGGGGCTGGGATTAGGGTGAGGTTTGGGGCGTAGTGTGAGGAGAGATTTGGGGCTGGGTTTGGGGTGAGAACTAAACTCGATCCCATTTTCCATCCAGGTCTCTATCGAGAGTTTCTCTGAGAGCTCTGATTAAATATTCATGCAGGAAAAAGCAGCCCCATCCAGCTCAGGTAACAGCGTGAGGAACCGACGACCGGAGCCACACTCAGGTCTTTTTGTTTTCAAACGAGAGACAAACACATGTTTACACTTCCAGCTTTGATCAGCCTGGAGAATCACAGCGGTACAAACATTGAATCCTGAACTTTCCACAACTCTTTTCAGGAGATCTTTCAGGTTTCCTCAGTGTGTTAAATAACTGCACTTTTCAGACTGTATTATACACCAGACCTGTATTATACAATAATCAGTCTGTCCCTTAAACTCACTTATTTACGTCCTTTCACCTTATTAACAGCTTATTACCTATTAAAACTAACTTTTCACTACTGCCACTGGATCCTTACAGCTACTGAATCGATAAAGTTACTGAATCAATGCAGTTACTGAATCAATACAGCCACCACAACAGTACAGCTACTGAATCAATACAGCAACTGCATCAGAACAGCTACTGCATCAACACAGCTACTGAATAAAGCTATTGAATAAATACAGCTACTGAATCAGTACAGCTACTGAATCAATACACCTACTGAATCAGTACAGCTACTGAATAAATACAGCTACTGAATCAATACAGCTACTGCATCAGAACAGCTACTGCATCAACACAGCTACTGAATAAAGCTGAATAAATCAATACAGCTACTGAATCAATACACCTACTGAATCAATACAGCTACTGAATAAATAAAGCTACTGAATAAATACAGCTACTGAATCAGTACAGCTACTGAATAAGTACAGCTACTGAATCAATACAGCCTCTACATCAGTACAGCTACTGAATAATTACACCTACTGAATCAATACAGCCACAGCATTAGTACAGCTGCAGAATAAATACAGCTAATGAATCAATACAGCTACTGAATCAGTACAGCCACTGCATCAGTACAGCGACTGAAACAATACAGCTACTGCATAAATACAGCCACTGCATCAGAACAGCTACTGAATCAAAATAGCTACTGCATCAGTACAGCTACTGAATCAATACAGCTTCTGAATCAATACAGCCACTGCATCAATACAGCTACTGAATCAATACAGCTACTGCATCAATACAGCCACTGAATCAGTACAGCTACTGAATCAATACAGCCACTACATCAGTACAGCTACTGAATCAGTACAGCTACTGAATCAATACAGCCACTACATCAGAACTGCTACTGAATCAATTCAGCCACTGAATCAATACAGCTACTGAATCAATACAGCCACTGCATCAACACAGCTACTGAATCAGTACAATTATTAATGAAATACTGAATCAATACAATTATTAATTAAATACATCCACTGAATCAATACAGCTACTTGTCTAATAAAGCTATTTAATCAACACAGCTATTGATTCAGTACAGACATTGATTCAGTACAGCATAAAAACAGATACATAGTCGTGTAAAAAGGGCAGCGGGGTTGATAGAAAGTGTTTCTGAGGTGAAATCCTGCTGATGCTTGAGTGTAAATCCTGCTTCATTTTGATTATTTGAGTTATTTGATTACCCAGCCCCTCAGCTGACTTCCGCTCCTGGAAGTGGAAGATTAAACAGTTACAGACTGACGTCAACAGCCTTCTCTGAACCAGTGAGCTTACAGAGCACGGTCGACCCTTATCCCATCGGGGGCAGTGACCCCAGTGCTGCATTTGATTGGCTTGTTAAAATTGGTCAGGGGAAGATGATAGGCTACAGTGCCAATGCCTTTCACACACACCCCCAGTCTCACAGCTTGAGGCTAAATAAAGACAAGTAAACCTGTAGGCCCGCAAGGCCGACACTTGGCCACCCGACAGCTTATGTAAAATTAGGAGTGTGAGGCAGTGACCGTATCAGTTTGGACCAGACAGAACAAACCAGCAGAACAGTAGTAAACACGAAAATGCAAAATGTTCAATTATTTCTTACAATTAAACATTTAAAAATTTTGCACAAGGTAGACTCAAGTAGACTCATCTGGCTGCCATCATTACAAATAATATGTACCAATAACATTATTTAGCCATTTAACATCAAACAAATCAGATCTTCAACATTTATGCCAATCAGAGACAGCATTAACCATTAGAACCCGAGGCCCATTTTCTGGAATGTCTTCGTAGTTTGATGTACTTTTATTCACCAGAACATTAGAAAAGTGTTTCTAGGAGATCATACCAGATCTTATTACTTTCTGAAGATCCTCGGCTACTGTAATACGACTTCATTTCAGATCTAAATACAGAACTTTGGTGAGTAGGAATTTGAGCACATTCTAATCAAACATTTACTTTAGGTTTGCTTTTTGCTTATAAAGACAATACATGACCTCAAAAATTTTAGAAACTGATAATCTAGTGTTTTAAAAAATGCAATAATTTTGATTCTTTTTTATTGATTAGATTGACAAGAATATTTCATTCCAAGGTTAGTAAGTCATATATAATACTTGACAGTGGTCCAAACAAGGTAAAAAAATTAATTTTGATTGTTTATGATTATTATATGTTTATTACCATTATTATTATTAGTCATAGTAGTTATATATACTTTTTTGAGAGTAAAGTGAAAATTATCCTTCAAAAATCTCCCTAAGAAATTACTGTTTTTTATCATTCTCTAAGAACAACCAGATCTTAAATATGATCTGATGGCCTCACCCTGACCTCTCAGACTGGCAGAGGTCTGAAGGTCAGTCTCAAAAATGACCAGTTTAACCCTTTCATACATGTCTTATTACATGAACTTTCAGGCTGATCACTTGCAGATACAGGCGATGTTGCAGTAATGGCCACATTAATGGAGCAAATCAAGTTTCATACAAATAAAGTAAGTAAAGTAAGTAAAATACTGTAGAACAAATATTATAATAAATATTATACAGTCCACTGCCCTGTGTTTTCAAACAAACCAACAAATACTAAATAAATAAATAAATAAAGGTGTCTCCAGAAACACTGCAGACAAAAAATAAACAAACAATAAACAAACAAATAAATAAAACATGAACATACAAAATAATGACTTTTAAATAGCGCCCCACTATAGAGACCACCATGCGTGAAAGGGTTAATGTGCTGTTCATTTCTACACACCGAAAATAATGTCTTTCATACAGTCACAGTTCTCGTAATCTCTGGGAGAACTATTTTCCTGGTTCCTCCAGTCACTTCAGCTCTGGTTTAAGGAAATAAATAAGGAATGCTTTGATTCTGTTTTCCTGTTTAAGAGAAATTCACTCTTAAATTAAAAATATAAGAAAATTCTTAAGTAAATATCGTGTTTCTAAAATGGAGAATTGTTCACAGCTCTGCTCTTATAATGACGGACCTCGTCGTCCTCATAAACTGAACTCATCCCAAATAAAAGAGCGATGAAAGTCAGAATCTTCATGAAGATTATGTAACTGGGATTTTGGAGGAGTTTTCTCCTGAAAATTTGGATTATTTTAGTCCCACAGGGTCTATTTAACAGGGTCTATTTAACAGGGTCTATTTAACAAGGTCTATTTAACTATTGCTGTTAATTTTGGTGAAGAGCTGAAGGTGGGCCTACGTCCAGGACTTCAGGAGTTAATAATGGCTGTGAATGAGGCACACACTTATGTACTTCAGTGTCTACTTCAAGATTCCTCAGTTCCAAAGTTCTTTCTTGTGAATCTGGCCCCAGCCCGGCCTACGCGCCTGTAACCTAGCAATGTCCAGTAATGGTTCTAGCTAAACCAGAGTCTTGGGGAAGGAAGCTGTGGAAATCAGCTAGAAGCAATTTTCATGTCTGGAATGAAACCGAATAATCAGGTTTTTAAAGACACAATCAAATCCCAATCAATGATAATTTATGCAATTGTAGAAAATGTGCAATCCTTAATGATATCAGGACTATCAGAACTGTGCTATGCCAGTGTTCCTCGACCCTGGCCCTGGAGGCACCACTGCATGGCATATTTTACTGCTTTCCCTGCTCTCAGCACACCTAATTAAAAAAAATCAGCTCATTATCAAGCCCTTCAGTGTTGCAGAGGGTGTACTACTAAAGCAGGGGTGCCTCCAGTACCAGGATTGATAAACGCTACTCCAGATTGACATACTGGCCTCCTGCCTATCACCACAGCAGACCAGTGCAAATATCTCATAGAACAGCCAGACCTTGAGTGTATTATTGCATAATTACTTATAAAAAACGTCCTGGCACTGAATCTATCACCATAGACACCAATCAGCTGTAACATTAAAACCCCCTGCCTAATACTGTGCAGGTCCCCTTCATGTCACCAAAACAGCTCTGTCCATCAAGACTGGACTCATCCACGAGCATTACTGAGCTTTAGGTGCCCACGAGCCTCTAATCGATTCTACATTCCATGAAAACTGAGGCTCTATGAAATCCATTAAAAACTTTTTCAAAAATGTGATAATTTTTTTTCAAATTCCCTTTTTCTCATTAAATTTTTAAAATGTGAAAAAAGGAAAATGAGAAAAGACAAAATTAGAGAAAAATAAAAATGGATTTTATACTGTTTGGTTTCTCTGATGGCTGTAGTGTGGGAGACTTTATGCATCGCTCTTGGTCTGAACTTGCTAGGACAGCCTGACCTGGTCACGTTGGCAGTTGTTTTAAACATTCTCTTGTAAATAATTTTCCAGACAGTGGGACGGCTGATTCCTAACTGTTCTCAGATCTTTTTCTTTTCTTTCTGAAGTCTTCAGAGAGCTCTCTGGATCTGGCCATGGTGGTCCCACTCACTTCAACAATCAAGAGCAAACCAAACTAATGTCTGAGGTTGAAACAAGACCAAAGTCTCCAAAGTCCTCTCTGACTATGTTTTCATCGTGATTGTTGCTCATTTTAAAGTGATGTTCAAACTTTTCCCCATCACAAGAAATAAACTGCAATTCTATGAATTTTCAGATGTTTAAAAGACATCAGTTTAATGTATATATATATATATATATATATATATATATATATATATATATATATATATATGCCTCTTCTATTTTCTATGAATACTATCTGGTATAAACGTGTGGATTATGTTTCAGCTGTAGGCGTCAGTCATTTCCATCTGATCTCACTCCACACAGACCTGCTCCACCAGCTGAACATAAGCCTTACATAACCTTACACAACATCTACTTTGTCTACAGCCTTACAGTCACTTTAGAAGAAGCGAATGAGCCCTGCAGCCCTCTGATCTGCCCCTCTGCCCAGCCAGATTTCCCCCATGGCAGAAACTGGACCGATGTCTTAGTGAAATGTGAAATTCGCCGTTCCACCTTAAACGGGGAGACAGCGCCGCTCTGACGCCGGTGTGACGCGTGCGGCATCCTACAGGAACTACGACACCATTTAAGGTGGAACAGCGAATTCGAAGAAGGCAGCGAAAACCACTCTCCTGACATTAACTACATCCTCATTCATCCAGAAACGCACTCAAACGTCCCACAGCCTCAGAGATGCGGAAAACGGACAGCGAACCCGGAGCGAGCCGAGCGAGGAGCCCCAGAGCGGGCAGCACCTGCCGCCTCCGCCGCCGCGCCGCCCCACCGCCCCACCGCGCTCCATCCGCCACCGGTTTCAGCCTAAAGCGACCCAAACGAGCCGCGCGTCGGAGGGTTAAAGCCCTAAGGAGCGCGTTTGGGTCTCCGCGGAGACCTGCGTTACCGTCTTACCGGGACTTCTTCTTTATCCGGTCGCTGAGACAGATGCTCCTGCAGGCGCCCAGGCGGACTGACACACATGGAGCACACATGGAGCTTTTATATGCTGCTGTTGCATCATCTGTAAAACCCCTCCTGACTTCATCCTGGGCCGAAGTTTTGGGCCAAATGGGGGAAATTCAACCCTAAACTATTTCTAATCCCAGTCTGTTCTTTTTCATTTGGATGTGAATGATCATTAGGATTTAATACTGAATATTAACATCATCATCATCCTTTAACTGTAGAAATGAACATCACTGAAATTCACAGCAATATTAATCCTGTTCCAGGACCGTTCTCAATAATAATATTATTAAACTTTATTTCAGGCAGAAAAGTCATCAGAACGTCATTTCCCATATTCATGTTGTAAGAATGAAATGCTGAATATTGTTTTGTTTATTTATGCATGTAAATATTACCAGATATTTTAATCTAAAAGTGTTGGAATTGAATTGATGATACTAATATTTTAATTTGATTCTGCATATACATGTAATTCAAATGTGTTCTTGATATTAAATTCATTAGAACTTATTTTTTGATGTTAATGCTTCATTGTAGATTTTAAAATGATGATAAATGCATTCTGGAAATAAGTATGAATGACATTTAATTCTGAATATTATTTTGAGACAATATGTTAATTGCAACGTAATTCCTCATATGTGCTAATATTTAATTCATTCATATTCATTTTGAATATTGTTTTATCCTCATTAAGTCTGGGGAATAATGTTATTAAAATGTTATTAACTTAATTTAAATGTTTTATAATCAAAACTTCAAACTGAGTATTAATTATAATATGAACTGAGTATTAACTATAATATAATATGAACTCAGTATTCATTATAATTTAAAATAACTGGATATGAATTATAATATAATAATTATTCTTTCTGCTCTCATTTCTCATTTCAGAGTCGCCCGAGGCTCTGTTAATCTTTCATAACATTATTTAAATTATATATTCCTTTTTAAAGCTATGATATTAGAAGTCGTCCTTTTTCAGCGCTGTAGAAATAGGTATAAACTACATTTCCCAGAGGCTTAACCGGCGCTTCTGCGCATGCGCAGCTTTTATCATGGCCGACGACAAGTGGACGGAGAGTGTGAGAAGTCTGAAAGGAGTGATTTTAGACATGTGCGGAGTGCTCTACGACAGCGGAGAGGGAGGGGGAGTGCCGGTTGAGGGATCGGTGGAGGCGGTTAGAAGGTGATCAACACTGACTTGCAGCTCGAGACGAGGGAACCGAGCACGGAAGGACAATGATTGAACTCGAGGGGGCGCTCCAAACCGCACACATGCAGCCTTCCTAGGGCACTTAAAAGGAGGCACTTCATCGTATTTATGACTTTTGACGGGTGAAAACTGCAAAAACTGCAGTCAGATAAATGAGTTTAAGTGTTTTATTGATTGTTGGTTGGTTAGAGATGAAATGCTGAAATATTAAATGTGCAGTTTGGTCTAGTTTCAGCCCGGTGGTCCGGTTATAGTATAACGGGGGGATTGTGCACCTAAGCTTTATTTCTGTTGGTTTCCTCAAAACAATAAAGTCAGTAAATCTGTGGGTTAATCTGGTTTCCCAAACTCTCCACTACTCTGGAGTTGCTCAGGGTGAGAGACTTTGGGCTGGTGTGGGCTTGCTTATAGCTCCCCAGCTCAGCCGTCTTGTGTTGGAGTTTACCCCTGTGAACGGGAGGATCGCCTCTCTGCACTTTCGGATAGGAGAGAGGACTCTGACTGTTGTTTGTGCCTACGGGCCGAAAGGCAGTGTGGAGTACCCAACCTTCTTGGGGTCCTTGGGAGGGGTACTGGAAAGTGCCCCAACTGGGGACTCCATTGTTCTGCTGGGGGACTTCAACGCCCACATGGGTGACAGCAGTGACACCTGGAGAGGGGTGATTCGTAGGAACAGCCTCCCCGATCAGGACCCAAGTGGAGTTATGTTGTTGGACTTCTGTACTAGTTACAGATTGTCTATAACAAACACCATGTTCGAGCATAGGGGTGTCCATAAGTGCACTTGGCACCAGATGCCCTAGGCCGGAGGTCGATGATAGACTTTGTTGTCATCTCATCTGATCTCTGGCCCTATGTCTTGGACACTCGGGTGAAGAGAGGGGCAGAGCTGTCAACCGATCACTACCTGCTGGTGAGTTGGATCCGCTGGCGAAGGGGCAGGCTGGAGAGACCTGGCAGGCCAAAACGTATTCTTCGGGTCTGCTGGGAACATCTGGCTGAGCCCTCGGTCAGAGAAGCTTTCAACTCCCACTTCCAGGAGAACTTCTCACAGCTGCCTGGGGAGAATAGAGGCCTCCGTCGTCGGCTCGGCCATTCTGAGCTGTGGCTGTAAGGTTGCCAGTGCCTGCCATGGCAGCAATACCCGACCCCGGTGGTGGACACCGGAAGTAAGGGATACCGTCAAGCTGAAGAAGAAGACCTATCGGGCCACGTTGGCATCTGGGTCTTCCGACATAGCTGACAGGTACTGAGAGGCCAAGTGTGCTGCTGCTGGGGTGGTTGAGGAGGCAAAAACCAGGAGCTGGGAGGAGTTTGGGGAGGCTTTGGAGAAGGACTATCGGTTGGCCCCAAAGCGATTCTGGCATACCGTCTGGTGCCTCAGAAGAGGGAAGCAGTACCCTGCCAACACTGTTTACAGTGTGACTATATCGACCAGGGATATAGTTGGACGGTGTAAGGAATACTTTGAGGATCTCCTCGATCCCACCATCATGTCTTCCAATGAGCAAGGTGAGGCTGAGGACTCTGAGGTGGACTCGCCCATCACCTGGGCCGATCCACCCGGAGTATCACAAATCTCTAGATGTTATTGGGCTGTCTTGGTTGACACACCTCTGCAACATCGCATGGCAGGCATGGACAGTACCCCTGTAGTGGCAGACCGGGTGGTGGTTCCCCTGTTTTAAAAGGGGGACTGGAGAGTGTGTTCCAACTATAGTGGAATCACACTTCTCAGCCTCCCCGGGAAAGTCTTAGCCAGGGTACTGGAGAGACAAATTCGGCTGTTAGTTGAACCTTGGATTCAGGAGGAACAATGCGGTTTTGGTCCTGGCCGAGGAACACTGGACCAGATCTACACCCTCCAGAGGGTGCCCGAGGGTTCATGGGAGTTTGCCCAACCAGTCCATATGTGTTTTGTGGATTTGGAGAAGGCATTCGACCATCTCAGGGTATTCTGTGGGGGGTGCTCCGGGAGTATGTGGTCCGGGACCCTCTGCTAAGGGCTGTTGGGTCATTGTACGACCAGAGCAGGAGTTTGATTCGCATTGCTGGCAGTAAATCGGGCCTGTTCCTGGTGAATGTTGGACTCCAGCACCGGTTCTGTTCATAATCTTTATGGACAGAATTTCTTGGCGCAGCCAGGGGCCAGAGGGAGTCTGGTTTGGGAACCACAATATATCATCTCTGCTTTTTGTAAATGATGTTGTCCTGTTGGCTTCTTCAAGCCAGTACCTTCAGCACTGGAACAGTTTGTAGAAGCGGGTGAAGCAGCTGGGATGAGAATCGGCACCTCCAAATCTGAGGCCATGGTTCTCGAACAGAAGAGGGTGGCTTGCCCTCTCCAGATTGGTGGAGCTGTCCTGCCCCAAGTAGAGGAGTATCTTGGGGTCTTGTTCACGAGTGGGGGTGAGATGGAGTATGATCTTGACAGGCAGATTGGTGCTGCCACCGTAGTCATACAGTCAGTGTATCAGTACGTTGTGGTGAAGAAGGAGGTGTTCCAGGCATGCCCCACCGGGAGGAGACCACAGAGTAAACCCAGGACACGCTGGAGGGACTATGTCTCTCGACTGGCCTGGGAATGCCTGAGGTGTCCGGAGGGGGGATGGAGGTCTGAGCGTCCCTGCTTAGACTGCTGCCCCGTGACCCGGCCCCGGATAAGTGGAGGAAGATGGATGAATGGATGGCCCTGGCCCCACCCCTGATCATGGCACCGCCCCCAATACTGGTCCCACCCCCCTGCATTGATTGGCCACGCCCTCCTCTGCTCCCAACACACAGGATTCAACCAAACAGCTCATTACCTTGTCCTTCTGGGCCTTGTCCACATACAGGAGTTCTGGTCTTTTTCAAGCCGCACATCATAATAGCACTTTATAACACTTTAGACAGCTGAGCCACTCTGGGCCCCTAGTTGTTTTTTTTTTTGTTTGTTTTGTTTTTTTTTTACATTTTGAAAACTATCACAACCACTTGCTACAGCAACCGATAACACCGCCAGCAACAGATATCACCAATTCACAATTACTTGCTACTTTGTGTTGGTCGATCACATACAATTTCAATAAAAAATACTGACGGGGAAAAAAATTGGAAAAGTTGGGTATGAATACTTTATTCAAGACACTGTAAATGAGTAAACTGGCCTGTATCTTCAGAACTGCTGAACTGGTAAACAGAGAGTTAATTGAATGTTCTCATTAGTAAACCAGAGTCTTTCCACAGGCTCAAGGCTTCAGACCTGAAGCTCCGTTTCTGCACAAATGAGACTCAGGCTACACGCGAGAATTTTGTGGCAAAGCTCCGTCGCATGGGCTTCGATATTGACGTCAATGAGGTGTTCCCTCCTGCACCAGCTGTGGTGTCCATCCTGAAACAGCGTGGCCTCAGACCCCACCTGCTGGTGCATGATGGTACGTCTGAACCCACCTTACACTGTCTGAGGAGATCCATCATACTGACCACAGGAGAGTCCTGTTGTATTGGCAGTACTTTTCTGCAGGGCTATACAAGTAATGTGTGAATTTGCATGTATTTGTCATCTTAAAGTAGCTGAATACTGCATTAGAAGAGGTGTCCATAAACATTTGGACACATGGTGTGTATATGTGTCTCCCTCTTTGTTGTACCTTGCTGCAGATGTGCTGCCAGAGTTTGATGGTGTGGAAAAGAGCAATCCAAACTGTGTGGTCATCGGAGATGCTGCAGATAATTTCTCTTATGAAAACATGAATGCTTCTTTCCGCATTCTGATTGGACTGGAGAAACCAGTGCTCTTCTCAATGGGCAGAGGGTAAATGCATTTAATGTTAATTAAAAACTAATATCTGTTATATATCCGATAACACCACCAGCAACCGATAACACCACCAGCAATTGATAACATCACCTGCAACAGATACCACCGCCAGCAACAGTTAACACCGCCAGCAACAGATAACACCTCCAGAAACCGAAAACACAGCGAAAGCACCGTGAGCAACCGATAGCAACACCGTGAGCAACCGATAGCAGCTCCAACAATCGATAGCACCTCCAACAACCGATAACACTGCGAGCAACCGATAGCACCACCAGCAACCGATAACACCACCGGCAACCGATAACACCGCCAGCAACCGATAACACCGCCAGCAACAGATAACACCGCCAGCAACAGATAACACCTCAGGCAACCGATAGCACCATCCAGTAACCGATAACACTGCGAGCAACCGATAACACTGCGAGCAACCGATAGCACTGCCAGCAAGTGATAACACCGCCAGCAAATAACACCACCAGCAAATATCACCGCCAGCAACAGATAACACCGCCAGCAGCAGATAACACCACCAGCAACCGATAGCACCTCCAGCAACCAATAACACCTCCGGCAACCGCTAACACCACCAGCAACAGATAACACCTCCAGCAACCGATAGCACCTCCAGAAACCAATAACACTGTGAGCAACCGATAGCACCTCCAGCAAGTGATAACACCGACAGCAACCGATAACACCGCCGGCAACCGATAACACCTCCGGCAACCGATGACACCGCCGGCAACCGATAAGACGGCCAGCAACCTATAACACCGCCAGCAACCGATAAGACGGCCAGCAACCGATAAGACGGCCAGCAACCGATCAGACGGCCAGCAACCGATAAGATGGCCAGCAACCGATAACACCGCCAGCAACCGATAACACCTCCAGAAACCGATAACACCGCCAGCAACCGATAACAGGAGAGCCTATTGCTGGTAAAAGGAGGTAGAGCCTATTGCTGGTAACAAAGCAGTGGAGCCTATTGCCAATATATCCAAGGAGCGGAGCCTATTGCCAGTCTCCAAGGGGTGGAGCCTACTGCCTGTATCCAAGCGGCGGAGCCTATTACCTGTATCCAAGGGGCAAAGCCTACTGTTTCCAGTATCCAAGGGGCAGAACCTATTGCCTGTATCCAAGGGACAGAGCCTATTGCCAGTATCCAAGGGGTGGAGCCTGGTATACAATGGGCAAAGTGTACTGTTGCCGGTGTCCAGTGTCCCTGTTCCTTTGCCCAGTCCTGTCTCATCACTTGTTTCTAATGTTCATGGTCTTCAGTCCCCTGTTTCTCCTGCCCTGTCTCATGTTCTCCAAGGGCCCCACCTCCAGTCTCCTGTTCCCCAAGTCCACTTTCCTGTCTCATCTGGTGTGTCTCCTGTCTGGTGCCTGGTCCCATCTAGTATATCCAGTGTCTCCCGGTTTCCATTTGTGTCTTCTGTTCAGTCTACGGTCATGTCTTCCAATCCCCAGGTCCTGTCTCCAGTGTCATCTTTTGTATCCCCAGTATTGTACTTCCAGGAGTCAGAGCCTATTGCCGATATCCTTCAACGCCAGCACCTGTCAGTGCTTATTCCAATACCAGTGTTAAAAATATAATAAAAATAATATTAGTCTTTATTCTAATATCAGTGTCTATTCTAATATCAGAGTTTTTCTAAAAACAGATCAAATACACTGTAAATGTGATATTAAGCTTTGTCTTGTAGGCGCTACTATAAGGAGACAGATGGACTGAAGCTGGATGTTGGAGTTTATATGAAAGCTCTGGAGGTGGGTATGAGTGAGAGATGAGCATGAATAAAAGAAAACTGTGAAGGATTATAGGTGATCTTAACTTGGCTTCTAGTAAATCTGTAAAAAATGTTCTTCAGAGTGATTATTACATTGTTTATACTGAATATTGTATATACTGCACTGTGTATTTATCTAGTACCTATTTTTTGTACTGAGTGCCCCTGCTATCTCCTGCTGTCCCTTTGCTGCTGTAATAATGTGAATTCTCCCACTGAGGGACTAATAAAAGATTATCTTATTTTATCTTATCTTAGTTGCATCAGTGTTTAATGACAGTGTTAGATATGAAACAGGTGTTCATTGCTTTAGTTTAAAGGTTCTCACATTAATAAAGTGTCCTTTACTACGTATAGATCTGATGCCTTCTGGCAAATACTGAAATTAGACCTCTATAAAGTGTGTCTTTATTAATGTCATGCAATGCTTGGGTCTGTTATTAAATCTGTATTCACATAAATATAGTGTGTGTGTGTGTGTGTGTGTG
The DNA here is from genome assembly GCA_034509495.1 of Acestrorhynchus altus. NCBI lineage: Eukaryota > Metazoa > Chordata > Actinopteri > Characiformes > Acestrorhynchidae > Acestrorhynchus > Acestrorhynchus altus. The sequence continues at coordinate 27,111,252 of CM067510.1, read as the reverse complement.
TGTGTGTGTGTGTGTGTGTGTGTGTGTGTGTGTGTGTGTGTGTGTGTGTGTGTGTTGTACAGTATGCATGTGATCTGGAGGCTGAGGTTGTGGGAAAACCTGCCCCCATGTTCTTCCAGACTGTTTTGAGTGACATGGGCATCCAGCCTCATGAGGTAAGATTGAGGTTACAATCTCACATAAGCTGTAGAGATCGTAGTCATAGTCTAAGGGAGCATTCACAGCTACCTGGTCAGGACTTTTCAGCCTTCTCAGTTTGGCCAAAACCAAAATAGCAGGTTTGAATGGTGCTGCAGTATACAAGCACATTGCTGCCAAGTATAATTAGAAAGAAATCCTCAAATTGCCATTATTTTGGTATATTATATGCCTGCATTGAGTGGATTGTAGAGGTGTGTTTGGATTGGGATTGATGTCACCTGAATTCCATCTACACTATATGACAGTGCAGTGTTGCATGGGTGTTGCACACATGGCTTTTCTATTCCCTGTAGAGAAGTACTGCCAATAGAATAGGAGCAGAAAATCAAACATGTTTAGTTTTCTCTGGAGCAGAAAACTAAACATGAACCTATTGACATTGTTCCTAATGCCAGGCATGGAGTATTAACAAATTTTGAATAATGTGTTGTCTACTAGCTAAGGATATTCTGAGTGAACAGCAAAGCACTTCTGTAGGTCACTCTGGATAAGGGTGTCTGCTAAATTCCTTAAATGTAAAAGTAAATGTGTGAGGTACCTATCCCCCTTAAGTTGCCTCCCCACTTCACGCGACTGCTCCCGGCACGGGGGGATAAATCACCGAGTCATGTACCTACCATCTCTTTTCTAACTGTCACCATTTGCGTCGTTGCCAGGCAGCCATTGTGATTGGAGGAGTGCCCCGGATCCCCGGTTGTGATGCAATGATCGGCAGATGCCTGTGCCGACCAGCACTATATGATGTGGGATCTATCCACCCCCCCAAACTCACAATCCCAGGATCATAGTGGTAGCGCTTTAGCCCAACTACCCCACTTGGGTACCTGCTACCCAAACCTTTGACCATAACGTGGGGTACCCAAACATTTGCACAATAGCTGGTTGGTCACAGAGAGTAAACTGTTAAATAAAGTCTATTGATTACTCAGAGCAGTAGGAGCAGAGGGGAGAGTACAGATTAGGGCTGCTATGTGGGATTTGCCAACCTTCCGAAATTCATTTTGAAAATAATGCCAACCAATCAGCAGTAATGTCATTCACCAGCACTCAGCAGCAGCAGTCTTTCTGACATTTACATTTACATTTATGGAATTTAGCAGATGCCCTTATCCAAAGCGACTTTCAAAATTCCACCTTTCATTCCAAATGGGAAAACTGTACCTGTGTCAGGCCAACCAGTCAGCACTCAGCAACAGTAACACCAGAAATTTTGCATCTTTTACAAAAACTATTGCAAAAAGCTGTATACAAGCCCACCATTTTGGTTCAGGACTGATATTTTACAGATGGAATAGAGTCAATATCTGAAATATTGCAGCCGGAGTATAGTTGAAAAGAAAACTGACTAATAACAATAAAAATAATAAGAAAAAGAAAACTTTGCCTACAGCAATCCCACTGACTAAAGAGTGCAGTTCCTGCAGAATTTGCTAATTAGCTGTGTCCACAATCTTTTGGCCACCATGCGAGGTACCTAAACTTTTGCACAATAGCTGGTTGGTCTAAAAGCTACTCCAAGCACAGACAGTAAACACAGACAGTAAACTTGTACTTGTGTGCTTGCAGTTTCTTGTACTTGGAATCATTCACTGCTTGTAAGGTTAGGCTGTTTTCTTTGGATTTTACTTAATTAGACTCTGTAGGAACTTTTGTATGTCTTATTTAACCGTGTACCTATCCTGTTAGTTGAAATCAGGTGTGGTTTCTGGTTAGTTAAGGTGTTAATTGCAGGGGCAGAGTTCCAGACTGCAATTCCTAAATTCAGTCACGTAACTCCTCTGCTGCGTTCCCTTCATTGGCTCCCTGTAGCTGCCCGCATCAGATTCAAAACCTTGATGCTGACCTACAAAAACGGACCAGCCCCTCCATACATGATGGCAATGGTCAAAACTCGAGCTGTACCAAGAGCCCTTCGAGCTTCAAGTACAGCTCAGCTTGACCCACCATCCCTCAAAATGCAAGGAAAACATGCATCCAGACTCTTTTCTGTTCTGGCACCAAAATGGTGGAACGAACTTCCCCTGGGAGTCCGAACAGCTGAGTCCCTCACTGTCTTCAAACGCAGACTGAAGACTCATCTGTTTCAGGAGTATTTAACTACATAAAGACATTTGTTTCAACATGGTCTAATCGTGCAGAATATCTAGATTCCAGTCTTGTCTACTAGCTAAGGATATTCGAAGTAAACAGCAAAGCACTTTTGTAAGTCACTCTGGATAAGGGCGTCTGCTAAATGCCGCAAATGTAAATGTAATGTAAATGTACAAAGTCTATTCATTACTCAGAGCTGGAGGAGCAGAGGGGAGACACATGCAAAACGTTTGGCCAACATATGTGGTACCCAAACTAGTCTAATCTACCTAGATCTACATAAGGTTCACGTACAACTATAGCACTGAACGACACAGCTGTACACAAGCAATCCATTCAGGTTGAGGACAGATGTTTTAACGTTGGAACAGATTTGATATCAAAAACTACTTCCAGAATAAAGGAGACAAAAAGCATGTGGAATAATAATAATAATAAAGGAAGAAGAAGAAGAAGAAGAAGAACTTCAATAGAAGATCAATAGTGTATATAATAACATAATAACAGGGTGTGGAGTTTCTACACTAATCACACAGGTAATATATATATATATATCACTCTACATATATACATATATCTTGCTCTCTTATAGGCATTAATGATCGGTGATGATCTGGTGAATGATGTGGGAGGGGCTCAGCAGTGCGGCATGAAGGGTCTTCAGGTTAGGACCGGAAAATACAGGTTGGTGTGTTTTCAGTGTTCCTCATTTAAGTGTTCATAACTTTATACAAATTAACAACTCATCTGTTTTATCACACCTGAGCTTACCTGAGCTTAATCGGTTAGTCCAGGTGGACCAGGTGAGATAGAGCAGCATGTCTCAGTATGTGGATGTAGGCAAGACAGAAACTCCTAGGACTTTTATTCAACAGTAAGTATTTATTTATACCAGTGGTTCTCAGTTCTGGTCCTGGACTATCACTGCCCTGCTTATTTTAGAGTTTTCCTGCCAGAACTCACCCAGTTCACCTTAGCAAGGGCTCGTCAGTTAGTTCATTCATCAGGTGTGCTAGAATTAGTGAGAACCCTACCATAAGCAGTATTACTCTAAGAGCAGGATTGAGATCCACTGATTGTACATTAGAAATTGTTACTAACTCTGCAAAAGACAGTACAGTAACAGTGTTTCAGTCAACCTTAACATTGGACTGGAGGTAATATGGCCTTTAACCTCTATTGAGAGCGTCTACCTGTAATTAACTTTATATAACATTAGAATAAACCCAAATAAACATAAAGTCAGTGGCAGTGAGAGCGTCTACCTGTAATTAACTTTATATAACATTAGAATAGGGATTTGATCATCTCTGTGAGCTCCAGACACTGCATGTCTGGTTTTAACAGTGTGGTTTGTAATCAGTAGAGGTCGCCAAAGTCCTGCATGAGGACAAGGTTAGAGAACCACTACAGAGGTTAGAGATTAGCGTTCCCCCTGTTTGAGTGTAAATACAGCATACAGCACCATATGTCTGCCCACTGGAGGAGAGAGAGAGAGAGAGAGAGAGAGAGACAGACACACACACACACACACACACACACACATATATATACATATATATATATATATATATATATATATATATATATATATATATATATATATATATATATCTGGGTTTTGCTAAAACACACACACACACACACACACACACACACACACACAATACACACACAGGGGGTTGAGTCAGTATCACATGCGTTCTTTCTGTCATTTACATCGTTCCCTGAATCATCTCTATTGTTATTGGGATTTTTTTTTCTTCTCAACAACAGTCCTCACAATAGACACTACCAGAATATCATTAAAAGTAAGTGTGTGTGTGTGTGTGTGTGTGTGTGTGTGTGTGTGTGTGTGTGTGGGGCCAAATTTGTCTTTGTTCACCACAGCTCTTTTGGCGGGTTTTGGAGCCATCTGGAAATAAGCCTATTATGTCATCCACACACACACCCCCACACCCACCCACCCACTCCTCTGCACTTCTCCTTTCAGACCCCATCAGCTTCAGCTGCACTGAAATACAGTTTGACCTGCAGCGTTTCATTTTGAGAGGCCTTACACACTGGAATAAATATGCAGATGCCAATTTATATATATTATAATATATATATATATATAATATATTATACTATATTTTAATATATTTTTCTCATTTCATTTCAACTTAGAGTATTTTGTGCAGATGCATCACATGCAATTCAGATTAAATGACATTTAAATACAGGTGTATTTAAGCAGGGTGAATAATGAATAGATACAGACAGAGCTGTAGTGAGAGGGAGCTGAAATGCCAGTACGTATAACACCATAACTCTTCATTCCTTTCACATCTCATTTACACACTAACTCTTTATAACACCTGTTTTACACATCCTGCAGATGCCCCGCTGTCACAGTGGTTTACATTCACTTTCAGTCACTTAACCAAACACTGTCAGTTAGCACCTATACAACAACACAACTCTTCGTGACTGGGAGGAACGATGTTAGGACATCAGTCTACACTAATGCTCACATGGGCAGAATTAGATACTGCACCGAAGTTCTCTAAATTCATGTACTACTGACAGTGATGTTTTGATATGTAATGATAGTGGAACCCTTTCTGGAACTATAAAGAAGTTATTATACAGGATGGTTATGGTTGGGTATATATCATAGTAGGTGACTTCACGTTGTATTCTTTTATTTCTTTAATTTTATTTGCTTAGATTTGTATATTTTCAAGAGTATTTTCAAGAGTATAGAATATAAAAAAAAAAATCAGTTCATCGTGTCTATAATGAAGGCTTTGATTGGCTCCACAAAGTATATGAAGGAATGAGTCAGTGCCCACATCTGCCAACTGTTAAGAGAATCATGTGGCTTTCTGAATTCTGTACATAATTATTTATTCAGAAAAAAGCTTTCCTTTTCATATTAGCGTTAGTGAATCTGATGGCAAAAATTTTGTGAACCAACAGTGGTCCACTGATGGCATAGCTGGTGATTCACTTGTGTTTTGCTCATTGTTTTGTGGGCAGTCCTCCAGTGTTTATGCAGAGTATTAACAACATTTTTATTAATTATTCTTTCTTTCATTTCTAAGTTAGTTTAATTGATCATTTTCATCCAGTGCAGCATCAACAACTTTTTTTTAAAGTTTTATATCAGACCTACTCATTTTTTTTATCACAGTTTATAATATTTTTCTTAATTTATTCTCTAAAATAAAAGTCTCTGTGCATCTAAAATCAATTTTTAGAAGATCTCTGAATATCTGGGAGAAGATTTAAAATATCTGGGTGATATTTAAGTGTTTTAAGGTCTAATTAATTTTTCCATTGAGTTTTTTTTTCTCTTCAAATACAGAACACTGTGAATAGTTCTGAAACTAGTCTATACACACAGTAAACATACGTGGCTCACTATAACCAATTCACAAAACAGTGTGAATGGCAATTTCCTATACCAGTTTGGAAGTACCCAACCCCGTTAAGAATCTCCCCCATCACATACGAATGTCTCAAAACTAGGAGGGTGAAGCCAACCCCTGCGTCTATTTGATCTGCCGTTGCTTCATTGTTTGGGAAGGAACGGAGGAAAGTTCTGGGTTCCCAGCGATATAATGATGTAGGGACCATGACTCAGGATTTAAACCTAGCGTATTAGACCACTGAGCCACTCAGAATCTGTCTAATCTAATTTAAAAACTGTTAACAGAAGAGCTATGGTATCAAACTGAACCACAACATTGTGGATCTACTGGGGAGGGGGTTCTCTGATGGTACACTGACTAGTCGTATGTGTGGGATCTGGGAAAGCATGGAGAATGGCCTGTATTACAGCGATATGAGGCCTATAAGCAGTAGTGAGCCTGAGCAGCATGTGGGGTCTCAGTACAGCATGTCATTCACTAGTTTAGGTTACACTATGTGGACACATCATTAACTCAGATACACACGTACACACACAGTCATTCCCTGTGTGTTACATGCTGAATGGCTGCTCTGTGTGAATGCATCCAAGTGTTTCATGAGAAGTTCCAACCGCTGAGTATCAGCCAGGAAGGGATTCAGGGTTTAATAATGTGAGCAGATGGAGGAGAACGAGAGAAACCACCACACTGTGCGTTAAAGTGATTTGTGATAGTGTTATATAACCTCCATAGGAAAGAACTGGCCAATAGAACACCCATGAACACATGACCCCGCGTTTGTGCCCAAAGCTCAGTATGGGCTAGAGGGGTATAAACCCACAACATATGGCGCTGGCATTCTCTGGAGTGATGAAGCTCGATCCAATACCTTTGAGATGAACTGGAGTGGCAGAACTGTGTGTGTGTGTGTGTGTGTGTGTGTGTGTGTGTGTGTGTGTGTGTGTGTGTGTTTTGCGCATTTGCACAGCAATGGGTACAGCTTAAAGTAATTGAATGTGTACATTAGAAGGGGTGGAACTGGAGTGAGATGAATTTGGGATGAGTTAAGGATGAGGTGGGGTGGTGGTCATCAAACATCCTGACCTTACTTACTCTTTCCTCCTGTCACTGAATGCAATCAATTCCTCACAACAATGGTCATCCAAAACCTTGCAGAAAGTCTTCCCCAGACTCTAGAGACAGTTACTCCAACAAAAGCAAGATAAACTCTTTCCAATACCCTTGATTTCAGAAGAAATAGTAAATGAGCAGGTGTCCCAATACTTTTGTCCATATTATGTAGAACCATTACACTGGCTAAAGAATCCTTAATGAATCAATTTCTGAAATTATTAGCTCTTTAAATAAACATTCCAAAAGGGTTGGCTGCTATAAAAGAGCAATACACCATAAGGGTTCTTCAGGGGTTCATTAGTGAAGGAAATGATTCTGTAATATTTTCATTACTATATATCTTACAGTGTAACCTTGATTCCTTAAGAACCGTGCAGTGGTCAAGGCATGGACTCCACCACAACTCTTGTATATTATATTATATAGTCTGTTCCACAAGACTAATGGTACAGCAGATCCTTTCAGTCCTATAAGTTGTGAGGTGGGACCTGCATGACCATCCATTAGCCTTGGGCCCCATGACCCTGTCTCTGGTTCACCGGTTGTCTTTCCTTGGAGCACATTTGGAAGGTACTGACCACTGAATACCGGAAACACTCCAGAAGGGCGGCCTGATGTTCTGGAGATGTTCTGACCCAGTTGTCTAGAATATCACAGTTTGGTTCTGGTCAAAGTGTCTCAGATTGTCCTGCTTCAACACAACAACTTCAAGACACTAGAACCATATTTTTAGCTGAGAGTGGTTTTAATGTTCTGGCTGGTTGGTGGAATATTAAAGTTAAGAGGATAATGATAGAAGCCTGCTAAACCGTTTAATTCATAGTGGATGATATAAAAGGATATAATGTGGAAATCTTACAAGTAACTCTATATAATCCAGTCTTCGGTTCTCTGGTATCACTGGTTTATGCGTGTGAAGAGTCTGTCAGCATTTCTGGTGTGAAATAAACTCTTCCAAAGATGATGTTTGGTTTATTGTGTAACTGCTGAGTGTATGATTGATGTTGGACTGTATAAACCTTTCATTCGCTTCATTAAAGCTAAAAAACGGAAGCGGAAAGTTCCAAATTTACTACATGACCATCACGTTTGGAGCCTTGCTTCTTCATCCTCTCAGTGGAAGGACCAGGCTAATGTAGCTTAGCATAGTGCTAACATCATCAGAGGATGTATGTCCCAAACCTGAGCTTTTCAGAGATGTTTATGTGGTTGTTGACACTATATAGCACACCATTATATAACTATAGTTGATAGTTGTGTCAGCAAGAGCTAGCTAATTAACGACTCTTCATGAACCCTTCTGATACCAACATAAAGCTGTACAACTGAAGTTGTATATCTTTACTATAGCACTATTTATCCTTTCATTCACTGTATATATTTACTATAGCACTATTTACAATTTCATTCACTGTATATTTTCATTATAGCACTATTTATCCTTTTGTTCACTCTATTTACTATAGTGCTCTTTATCATACCACTATTTATCCTTTAGTTCACTGTATATATTTACAATAGCATTATTTATCCTTTCAGTCACTGTATATCTTTACTATATCACTATTTATAATTTTGTTCACTGTATTTTCATAATAACACTATTTATCCTATCGTTCAGTGTATATATTTAATATAGCACTATTTACACTTTCGTTCACTCTATTTACTATAGTGCTCTTTATAATTTCTTTCGCTGTATATAGTTACTATAGCACTATGTATCCTTTCATCCATGTTCTTAAATCCTCTTTTTATATCTTAACACTGTAGACATATTTGGCCATTTTGTTCTGTGTATAATGTTGCTATAGGAGTTATTCATACTGTAATTTTTTATAGGCTTTAATTACAGTTGTAATTTTATATTCTCACTCTATAAATCTCTCTCTCTCTCTCTCTCTCTCTCTCTCTCTCTCACCATACTTTATGCAGTCTTTTCCTGTTAATGTAATATGTGTGCTGGTGAATGTGGGGTGAATCTGCTGACCACTGGGGAGATGTAAAGCTGGGTGCAGGTTCAGTGAAGCAAGCCGTGACATAGTACAGACATACGCTCACTCAGAGGTAGGGGTAAGAAACACAGCTGTTGCCACTGGATGCTGCCAGATGCTGAACAGGCCTAAGTTTCAAAGTGGGCTGCTGGGGTCTGCCTTCGAAGAGAACAGAGGGTGAGAACAGAAACCAGGATATAAAAGGAAAGAGCAGTTTTCCCGTCTTTTTTCAGATAACCTCATGTTGCAGATGCAGGCCAGGCAAACTTTCTCATTCTCACACACACACACACACACACACACACACCACACTTTAAAATAATCTAAAATATGTACTGTACTTATTTTCTGTGTAGATATCAACATGTAATTCTCAGCTTTTTAACCCTTAGACTGTTGGTAACATTCTGTGTTTACTTAATACCAGTTAAAAGGAAACATTGATCATTTTTTTACATAGTTTCAAGTTCCATCACCAGCACACCTGACCGAACACGATTAAGCACTGATTTACCAAACCAGGCTTTGGATCAAAACTATAAAAAATACTAGACTACCATGAGCGAGGCATGATAGATAGTGGGTGCAGATAAATGCAAAATGATGCAATGATGAATATTTAAAGTTTTGTGAACATTTCTAGATCCACGTCTGTGTGTAATGGGAATATGTTATAGAACCAACTCTGGACCATTGTGGATGGAGCGTTATCCTGCTGAATATGTCATCACTCTGGGGGTCCATTAAGTCCATGAAGGTCTTCAAATGGCTTCAAACTGTGTGGCACTGATCAATGATGTGTTTAGGTGGACTACTGGACCCAACCCATGCCATGAGAATAAACACCAGTGTGGAACCGCACTAGCCTGCAGAGTGCCTTGTTAACAACTGGGGTCCATGACTTCACGGGGTCTGCACCACACACAAACTGGACGATCAGCCCCAAACAATTGCAAATATGACTCAACGGACCATAATACAAGTTTCTATTCCTGTTAGTAACTTCACAAGCACACTGAGGCACACTCGTGGGTCTTCTGTTGCCATATTCTATGGAAGTAAAGAACCCCATCATTAAGCACCTGTGGAAGCCCACTGCACTGTCCACTGTGGGTGGTAATGCCTTCTACATATGACACTGTGGATCAAAGAATGTTGATAGTTGCTGATAGCTGATAATTCCTGTATCCTTGCCAGCTGGCCAGTGTTCAACCACACTCATAACATCTCAGGTAGCTCTGACAGCTCTCAATCTGCTCCAGAGAGTCCTGTTCTATTGGCAGTACTTCTCTACAAGGACCAGACAAGCTGTGTGTGCATTTGCACATCTGTAGCTATATTTACATGCACCCTAATCGTCCGTTAATAATCCTTATTGCTCAGTCAGAATAGAATACACTATGTATACACTTCAATCCGAGTAAAGTCGTCCAATTGAGGCCATTCCAATTACAGTTTCTATTTGACTGAACAAGGTAGGTAACCCTTTAAATAATTCATTAAATAGAAGAATAATAGCCATTTCTCTGCTTACATTCCCAATCATTAAATTTAAGTGTGTTCTGTGCATGTGTGTTTGCATCTGCAAATTGTTTGGGAACTTTAAAAAAAAAAATTGCTGGATGACCATAAAGCATGCTATAACAAGCTGTTCAGACAAGTATTTGAGCAAATGAATGACTGTGGGTTTTTACATGAACTGTAGAACAAATTAGGACCAGATAGAAGTTTCTAAAGTCAGCATATTTCAAAGCTAAGAAAGCGGTTGTACGAAACAATGGACAAATTCATGGGAGATCAGCCCCTTGATAGCATGGATGAAAACGGTGTGGATGTTGGGTTTGCTGACAACCTGCTGGAATGTTTGGATGGTTTAAGCTGGATAAGATACTTTAATGGTCAAGTTGGTTGACAACCTGGTCATCTAGACAAAATATACCCTATGATGGTCAGCGAGCTGGCAAGCTCTTGAGAAGCATCATGTATGTTGCCTTTGATTATACTTGGGGATGCTGGTCAACCAGCTGGGCAAGTTCTTGTTCATAGTGTGGTACATGTTCGTCATCTTGGATCTGATTACTTGCAGATTTTCATCAGATTGTTGAGTAGTGTGTGTCTGTAAATCCCTGGGGCTGAAAGTAGAATTGGAATGAATTAAATCGGATTGGGGGAGTGGGGGGGGGGGGGTCTTTACATGTAAACATAGCCAGTGTCTGCAATGGGTGCAGCTGAGTTAGGAGAGTTGTCCACAAACTTATAGCATATACACATATAGCATATATCATGGCTGTCACACTGCACAAGCAGTAGGGGACATATTTATAACCTTGTCCCGACCACAGTGCTTGTGTACACTTAAACGGTTCTCTGATGACCGTTTGAGATTACCCTCGCTGTGACTGCAATAAAGCAGCTGAAGGCTAATGGTTAATGGCTCCTGGTGCATGTGGAGATGGGGGAGATTTCCTTCAGTGGAGAACCCACTTTCCCACAGCCAGCTTTAACCACCGTTCTCCATCTGAGTCCCTATCCCACGAGACCCCTAATGTAGAGCGGGGCTTTTTAAAGTGAGCTAAACAAAGGCACTCTCAGACCAGCCCTGCTTTAAATCTGAACACAATCTGGCCCCACATGTATCAGCCTCTCCTGATCTGAATCAGACCCTCTCTGAGCAATTACACTAATCAGGGTCTAAACAGTAAAACCAGTACTACATAAGTGCTTGAGGAGACTGGAGGAATGTGTGCATTTGTGCTGTTGATACAGTATGTAAGGCTATCATGGCAGCCTTTCAGCCAGTCCTATCTGACTGGCATAGAAACTGCCTTGTATTTACTTAGCAACTGCATAATAACCACTTGGAATACCATTGTAGCCACTTACAAAAGAATTGCAAGAACCAATCCACAACTCCATATCAGCCACCAGGAATGCCATAACACTTAGCCAGAGCATACCTGCCACTTTGAAAAGAAAAGCATGTGGAACCTGGAACTTCCTAACAAGTCCATGTCAACCACTTAGCAACAGTGGTCGGAATGCTTGGAATACCATAGCAATTGCTTAGTAACTACATTCACCGTCTTGAATACCACTTAGCAACAGCATAGCAACTACTTGGAAGCACCTTGCAATTCCATATCAACCACCTGGAATAACATAACAACTGCTTAGTAACAGTATCCACCACCTGGAATACCATAGCAACTGCCTAATAATTATAGTAACCATAACATTTAAGATACCGTTTTTTGCTGGTATCTATAAAGGAACAGTGGAATTTTACAGAAGACAGTAGTAGCATCTATTGAAAGTGGTCACTTTGTGGTTCTTCCCTACTCAAGGCCTTATCACATCAAGTTTTTTTTCCACATCAAGTACAGTTTTTTTTTCGGAGCGTAAAATCGATGCGATTTAACACACTGGAGCCATCACACCAGATTTTTTTTTTTACTTCTGTTCTGTAAACAGGGCTAGAAACACCATAGCTGTTATAAATCCCCCGTGTTTCTGTTTAACTGCTCCCTGTCTCTTCTGCTCTCCTTCACGAGTGCTCATCTGCGAGCAGTTCGCAGCTCTTTTTGGTCATGAACAGACTGGGATGCATATAAACTGAAAGTGACTGTAAGGTTCCATCATTCCCCAGCCTTCATTCTGCTCCCACATATCTCTTCTTTCACCTCTGCCAGTGTGTTTCTGTTCATACAAGCTTCTGTGTTCTGCTACAAACAAGAAGAGCTGATTTACCATGTCTGCTCATGGTCTGCAGACACAATAACGGAGCTTTGATTGGTCTGCCTGATTTTAAAGCATCTGACATTGCAAGCTCTGTTTACAAAATTAGGCAGCGGAAAAGTCCATCAGTTTGAGTGTGGGTGTTTGCTTTCAAAACTTGATGTGCGTCAAATTGGTCTTGGTGCGAAGGTGTGCAAGCAGCTTTGTTTTAAATGCATGATTCAGACAGAAACCATTCTGCTCATGCCCATTCTGCTGTTTTCTATTTGTTTCTATTTTTTGTAATATATTTTTCTTCTGTGAAGCAGTTTGAAATGCCATTGTGTATAAAATGTACTATACAAATAAATGAGCCAGTGAACTTTGTACCTTTTATAGCAGTTCATACAAAGCTAATTGGTGGGATATAGAATTGCATTACTTGCTAGATATGTTGACCTAAAAAAAAAAACTGTCTAACTGTCTTGGCTGATCTGTTTTGAAATATGTAATTTGTTTTAATGACCTCTCAGTACACCTCCTCCATAAACAGCAGCTCCTGTTTGGATTTGAGGCCATTTGCAGTTCGCAGTTTCTTTGCGTCTTTAATTGTTAGTTTAAGTGGCCCTTGCTTACTGATCTGAGACCAGTTTTCGTGTGGTTGTCCAGGTAAGGGTGTATATACTGTCAGCATCTGTGTGGGAGCTGTTTCAGTACTGTGTGAAGTCAGCCAGGGGGCAGGCAGTGTGTGTCCCTGCCAGGCCCAATCCTCTTATCTTCAAGGGCTTGCCTCAGCACAGCAGGACACACACAGGATGCCTCACTTTGATGCACTGTTGGCGGAAGGCACCCTCGTACGCCGATCTTAGACTAGTCGGTGCATCTCTAGGATAATGGGAGAGATTAACGCTGACCTGAGATCAGTGTTCGATGGCAGAGCCTTTGAAGCCCCATGACAGCAGCCAGAGGAGAGGCAGCTTGGGGAGGTGATCTTTGCTTAACTGTGATAATGACGTGGGCAACTGCCATGCAAGTGAGGCTAAGCTGAGGGAGCAGCAGTGCTTCACTCCATTAACTTCTCCAAACAGCAGCTTCTCTCCACTGATTGGGGAAAGGAAATGGTGGGTAGCCTTCTGTAGTGCCGGGTCACTCCCTCCCGCTTGACCATTCACTCCCATGACCACATCTGGCTTTCTGTGGAACGCTCAGTCCAGGGAGAGGACTTCATTATTTACTGAGTTGTATTCATCCCAGATAGAGGCCCACAAATCACACAATTATACTCGAAATAAGTGAAAATGCTTCTATATAGTGCTGAAAATTAGGTTCTCTCATAACGATGGTGGAAACTTTATGGCACAGTATCAACCCCTCTGCACCAACTGGGAAGAAATAAAGCAGATGCATCCAAGTGGTTCTGTAAGCTAATTATAGAACCCATCACACTAGTTGTGAAGAAAGGTAGGGCCATCCAAGTGGTCAACAAAGACTTTTTTTAAAGATGCAGAAATGTGCAGAAAGGTGTTCATGAGTTGTTGAATTTCATCTGTGGAAAGAGGAGAGAAACAAGTTCCCCATAAGTAAGTACCCCATACCCATCAATACCTGTCCATACCCAATGATACTAATACATTTTCACACCATCCACACCCCTGCACACAAGTACCAGCTATACCCCTCCATACCTGCCCATACCTATATTCACCTATACCATTTAAACCCATTCCCATCCATACCCATACCATGGTATGGTACAGATAGTATGGATGGGAATGGATGGGTATGGGTATGGATAGTGGATATCATAATTATCCATACTCATACCTGTGGATACTCCTCCAAACACATCCATGCACAACCATCCTTATCCATGTCCATACTGTCCATATACATACCATCCAGGTACCGTCCATATTCACACCTGTTCATACTTGAAACAATCAGAAACCATTCAAAACCATACACAGCTATACTCATACTCATCCATGCCATCAGTACCCATTTATACCCATCTATAACCATCCATACACATACCCAGCCATAACTGTCCATACACACACCCAGCCATAACTGTCCATACTCATACCCATCTATAATCATCCATACACATACCCACTCATAACAGTTCATACTCATTCCCATCTGTACCCATATCCATCCATACCTGTATGTTTCCATACCCATACCCACTCATAGCCATCCTTACCCATACCCACACATAACTGTCCATACTCATCTAAAATCATGTCTAACCTCTCCATACCCACCCATACCCATTCCACCTATACCCTTTCCCATCTATACCCATACGTTTCCATAGTCATCCTTACCCATACACGTATTCATCTATGATCATCTATACACGTACCCACACCCATACATTTCTTACTTATCTACAGTCTCGAACCTCCAAACTAAACAGTCAAACGTCAACAACCAAACATGTCTGTCCTCATCAGCTACACATGCAGTGAGAGAGAACTGTGTTTTTTCACCAAACTATTATTCTAAGACCTACTGGCTTGTTCCAGCCAAAGTTTAGCTTTTGTTTACTCAGTGCTTAATCCACATTTAGTGCTCTGTGACTGTGTACAGGAAATGGCTCAGGCCCAAGGCCACTGGCCCTCATTCTCTCACTGTGTCTCTTTTTCCCATTCCTCTATATACTCCCACTTATCCATCTCTCGTGGCCTGTCTCGCGCTGTAGCTGCCAAAGAAAACAAGAACTAACTGCAGTGTTGCCCCGAGGGCAGCCTGTCAGAGCACCTGCGACTAACTACTGATGATATATCACACCCCAACAGCCGGCAGACGAGAGAGAGAGAGATTGATAGCATCCTAACTATCTCTTACAACCAACAATTACAGCATTGGCTGATGGTTCACATTTGTCTCTTTCTCAATGTTCAGGAAAATTACTAAGAACTATTATTTATGCTGATGCAAATTTTTCGTTGACTTTGACATCCTGACTTTACTTATTAGTGCAACTGATTGTTTTTTAAACTGATTGTTTCTCATGGCATTTCTACTATTCCTGCAATGCTTAATATACTGACTCTGAACTACCCTCAGGAATGGGATTGGGAATGTTTATCCATCCATCCATCCATCCATCCCTTCTTATGTAATCATCAGAACACCAGCAGCAGCTTTGCAACCAGCTGTATTTCATGGGTTGTTTGGTTCATTTTGGATCGTTGGTTCTCAAACAGGACCCATTTTTGTTTCCAGGCCCGCTCAGAGCACACAGGGTAAGAGCTGAATTTTGAGCACCTAGGGGTTCCTGAGGACCGGTCTGATAACCTCTAGTTTCAGGAAACAGAAGAGGTTCTTTTGTCCCAGCGGGCAATGAATGACAAATTGACATCAGGTTGACATAATTTAAGACCATGACGTAAGGCCAGAATCACACACTATGTGGGCAAAAGTATTGGGACACCTGCTCATTCACTGTTTCTTCTAAAAATCAAGGATATTAAAAGTGCTTATCCTGCTTTTGTTGGAGTACCTGTCTCTACTGTCCAGATAATGCTTTCTATTAGATTCCAGAACATTGCTGTTAGGATTTGATTGCATTCAGCCATGCAATAATGTAAGTGAGGCCAAGATGTTGGAATGATTAGCACCTCAATTCACCCCCAACTCCCCAGCTCATCCCCAGAGATGGTCTAGGGCAGTGTTTCTCAACCCTGGCCATGGAGGCACCCCTGCCCTGCATGTTGTAGCTTAATAGTGCACGCTACTTTGTAGGGCTTGTTGATGAGCTTGTTGATGATTAGTTGAAAAAGCCGTGTCCTCGTTAGGGAAAGCTCTAAAATATACAGGGTAGGGGTGCCTCTAGGACCAAGGTTGAGGCTTCCTGCTTCTGGGTTCAAATCCTTGATGAACCCCCAATTTTAGTATTACCCAGCCTAGTTTAGGCCCCTCTCTCTGGCATTTCAGTGATTTAACATCTAACAAAATCAACATCAGTTGTCATCATGATTTTGATTGACATTGGCCTCAGACATTTTCAGACATTGGTGATATTACACCCTGCTTCCACCACATATCAACATCTTTTAACATTGGTGCCCAGCAGAGATGCCATTGTTCAAAGAACTCTTTGTACTTCTTTTTTTTTTGAGAGAGAGTGTATGAAAAACTAAAAAGTACTTCAGTGTTAATATCGCCCCCTTATGGAGAATGTTCTGCCTGCCAAACATGTTATAGAGGAGGCAACTTAACTGTACTTGATTGTACATTATTTTATACTACAAATGTCCTTGACATTTCATGGTAGACTGGTGACAGAATCAAATCAGTCCTTCTGTTTATAACCCTCCAGCATTTGTTAATAATGGATATTGTAGGGGTCCAATCTTTTATGCTAACCTGTGTGTATAATAATGTGATGCTGTAAGGTTTGAACTGATGAGACTTTCAGATTAAATGTGAGTCACTCCACACCCTGTTAGTGTCAGTGTTCATTTCTTCTCCCTGGCTGCTTCTGGCAGCGTTATCTTTCCACTACACTAACACTAAATGCTTGTCATTAAAGAGGCGTTTCATTTATGCACTATTGTGAGTGGCTTTCCCAGTAGCCTGTGACTATCTGTGGGACGCCCCCAATCTCAGGAGAGAAAATGCACATTTTCTGACCACAGTCACCAACACCACAATGAGGCCACATCAGTGCACTCATTTTTGAGGGGTCATGAATAGAAAAAAATGTAATGAGCCTGATTTCCCCTCCAACACTAAGGCATGAGAAGACTTGTTCGCCGTTTTCATTTATAGTCTACTGGAGTTAATGCAGATAACAGCCATGCAAGAAAACATAGATTCTGCTGGTAGCAGTTTTTGGATGTTCTAACCTGGTCTTTGATGGTAAAAAGGGTTAAAAAGCTCACCGTTATTGAGAAAACATTCCCTTTACTGGTATACCAGCTGTTAACCAGCATAGTGTTGCTATGTGCATGTAGTTTTGGTGATGCAGGTTCACATACCTCCAGCTTGGTTGTATGCATTTTGTGTGTGTGTGTGTGTGTGTGTGTGTGTGTGTGTGTGTGTGTGTGTGTGTGTGTGAAAAAGATGTCTCAAACTACATGTCCTTGACATCCATCAGTCTGGAAAAGATTACAAAGCCGTTTCTACATGGAACAGTGGTTAACCTTCCCAAGATTGGCCAGCCTACCAAAATTACTCCAAGAGCTTGTGACAGGAGGTCACAGCAGAACCCAGAACAACATCTAAAGAACTGCAGGTGTCAGTTAAGATCAGTCTTCATAATTCAACAATAAGAAAGAGACTGGGCAAAAATGGTATCCATGAGAGAGTTCCAAGATGTAAACCACTGCTGACCAAGAAGACACAAAGGCCCACAAAGACTTTTGGGGAAATATTCTGAAACAAAAGTGTAACCTTGTGGAAGTGGTACGCTTACACCTGGCATAAAACTAACACAGCATTGCATGAAAAAAACATCATACCGACAGTCAAACATGGTGGTGGTAGTGTGATGGTCTGTGACTGCTTTACTGCATTAGGACAAGGATACCTTGCTGTATTTGATGGAAGCATGAATTCTGCTCTCTACCAGAAAATCCTAAAGAAGAATATCTGGCCATTAATCTTAACTTCAGCTCAAGCGTACTTGGGTTCTGCAACAGGACAATGATCTCAAGCACACCAAAAGGTCCACCTCTGAATGGTTAAGTGGCCTAGACAAAGTCCAGACTTAAATTCAGTTGAGATGACTGTGGCTGAATTAAAACAATTCTTCAAAGAAGAGTGGCCCAAAATGTCTCTTATCTTGTATTCCTCATTGCTAGATAATGCTCGATTGAAGTTGTTTCCAGGGCGGCACAAATTATTAGGTTTAGGGGGCAATTACTTTTTCAGATAACACCAGGTTGGTTTGGTTGGTTTGGTTGGTTTTAAACTACATACAGTACTGTGCATCACCAGCACCCCTGATGTGATACACACTTATTTACCAAAGCAGGGGTTGCATGAGAACTACAAATAATACTAGAACTTTGGAGATGTTTAATGATGGAAAGCCACCTCTTTCTGTAGGAATGTGATTTGTGTTTATTCTAATATCAGTCTTTAGGTGAGGTAAAAAAAAACTCTCACTGCCCAGATCAGGAGATTTTCATTCTCATTTACACAGGATGCCTAAAACTCAAGCAAGATTTTAAACAAACATGACCATATTGACATATAACAGGCGCTCACCCCTAGTAGTGATGAGGGACACTAACAGCCATATGTGCAGGACATCTTGCGGGTGCATGTGTTGCCTGTGATGACAGGGCTTAAAACTGGCACTATGCCTAATGCCAGGAGTGGGCTTGAGGGGAATAAAGCCCCCCCAGCATTTAGCTGTGGAGCAGTGGAACTGTGTTCTCTGGAATGAGGGAGCTCTATCCAGTACTTTTGGGATGAGTTTGGGGAGTTTGGGATGAGGTGGGGTTGAAATCAACCATAATCCGGAATCTAGTGGAAAGCATTCTCTGGACAGTAGAGATATTTACATCAGCAACACCAGGATAAACTCCTGAACCAGTGAATGAAGGTTTAGGTGTTCCAATACTTTTGTCCATAGAGTGTATCTGCCAGTGGAATGAGACACTTTGAGTAGCATAAATTAAAGAAAGGAAAAATAAGCCTGGCGGTACAGGGGGTCTGTCAGGACCAAGGTAGGGAACCACTGCTCCAGAATTTTCATTCCAATTATGCAAGCTCTCTCTCTCTCTCTCTCTCTCTCTCTCTCTCTCTCTCTCTCTCTCTCTCTCAACTATGCCAGTCAGGTTGGGTGAGAAAGGCCGCTCAAGTGCACCTCCCACACTTCTGCTCAGCCAAGAGTCAGACAAAACACACCTTGAAGCTCTTTTTGTCAGGGGAAAGATGAACCCCCTCTCTCTCTTTCTCTGTTTCTCTCTCACTCACTCTCTCTCAGCCTGTTCTTTAAAGCCCCTCCACCTCCTCACAGGTCATGCTGCTGCAGATCCACTGTGTTAGCAGTTTGCAGCCACTTCCTTTGTGAGTGTTTTTGCGTCTACAAGAAAGCTTCTCTGCTCCAGTTGTCAGACGGCTCTCTGTCTTGCTCTGCCATTACAGTAAGCTGTGAAGCACAGAAACACACCTGTGTTTGCTTAGCTCTCTCACCCTCTCTCTTCCACTCATAAACACTCTCATATGTCGCTAACACCCTTTATATGCACACGGCTATTAATTTAGTGTCTGTAATCACTGTGCGTGCCATAACGAGTCCCTGAGATGACTCTGATCCAGGCCTGTATTCCAGAAGCAGGTTGGGTGCTTGAGGAACGCAGGTAATCTCGGATCATATCCACATTCCCCCTTTACTAATCATATTCATTATGTGCTGTGAAGCAAAACTGATCCAGGTGGCGCAGTTAAGGTATTAGTGGTTGTTTATCTTACAGTACTTTTCAACTTTTAATGGTAAATACCAGTTTTTCCCCCAGGAGGAATGCCGATTGAGGAAAACTGAATGGTGCAGGGAATTTCTCATTGGAGCTGGAACTCATGTATACTGTAGGTGCTCGGCAGCAGCAATAATATGTCCACAGGATGTCCAGCACATATCTCTGAGCTGTTACTGTCCCTTGCATCACTATAAGGGTTGACCAACTGTTGTATGTGATGGCTCCCCAGATCATCACACCAGCAGTTGGAGCTGGTGTCACTTCCCAGTAAAGGCAGGATTGAAGTGCTCACCATAAGGCCTCCATCTCCTTACCTAACCATCAGGTCCCGAACAGAACCTGGATATGTTGCTAACACCGATACAGTTCTAGTCCATCGTAGTGTGGGTTTCTCGTTCACAACACCACTACAAAGGTTATGGTGGTTTGATTAGAACCAGCTAGATAGCGGCCATTCATCGAAATGACCGTCCTGCTTCTTTCAGTTCGACTAGTCAAAATATCTTCGAGTATGTCATAAAAGCATGTCTAGCAGTCACCAGTCTCTCACCAAGAGGTACACCAGTCACTCCATTCCACCACCTCCTTACTGGTGCAATATTTTTCTCAATGAGTGTAAATTTTGGGGTTTTAATTTATGCAATGTAAAAAAAGTGGCAAAATGAATAAAAATTATTTTTTTCAATGCATACCTATAGGGGTTGGACAATGAAACTGAAACACCTGGTTTTAGACCACAATAATTTATTAGTGTGATGTACTAGGGCCTCCTTTTGCAACCAATACAGCGTCAATTCGTCTTGGGAATGAAATTTTTTGGATACAATCTGGGTTAACACCCCAACATCCCTTTCAGACAGCTTTCTCTTGCGTCCACAGTTAATCCTATTGGATGTAGTTGGTCCTTCTTGGTGTGCTGACATTACCCTGGATACCGTGGCTCTTGATACATCACAAAGACTTGCTGTCTTGGTCACAGATGCACCAGTAAGACGTGCACCAACAATTTGTCCTCTTTTGACCTCTGGTATGTCACCCATAATGTTGTGTGCATTGCAGTATTTTGAGCAAAACTGTGCTCTTACCTGCTAATTGAACCTTCACACTCTGCTCTTACTGGTGCAATGTGCAGTTAATGAAGATTGGCCACCAGGCTGCTCCAATTTAGCCATGAAACCTCCCACACTAATGGTGTTTCAGTTTAATTGTCCAACCCCTGTAGTTTTAAGGTTATGGCTGATACATAATGCAAATACTCAGTAACGGGGAATTAAAAACTATACCCACATTTCATAACAATCCTCTCCTCAAAGCTGCAGAGATACCAGCCATTCTTCACAGTTATATAAGTGGAAGGAGGTAACCTTAGCTGTGGCCACAATCACAGACAGGTGAAGAATGAAACAAACCTTACAGAACTTGTCTTTCATGGTCCTATAAGCTGCTTCCATCCTCCCACTTCATATAGGTCCAAGAAAAACAGGTCAGAAAGCCAGACATGTGGCTGTGGACTCAGGAACACAATTACACTATTTGCCTGCTATCAAAACATCAAATCCAGTTTAACCACATCTATCACAACATTGGATCCAGTTCTACAGGTGCATGTGTGTGTCTCCGTCACAGTAGTGCATGCTCTCAATAGACATTTCTTAACCATCGTTTTTATAACCAGCTGATAAAAAAAATATTTCAGTAATTTACAGTTGAATACACTATGTGGACAAAAGTATTGGGACACAGCCTCATTCAATGTTTCTCCTGAAATCAAGAGTATCTAAAAGAGTTTATCCTGCTTTTGTTGGAGTTGTCTGTACTTTCCAGGGAAGACTTTGTACTAGATTCTGAAACATTGCTGAAAGGATTTGGTTGTTTTCAGTGACAAGAGACAATGATCACAACCCCATCCCATCCCCAGCTACCCAACTAATTCCAAAAGTACTGAATGCAGCACCATCATTCCAGAGAACACAGTTCCACTGCTTCACAGCACAATGCTGGGGGGCTTTATTCCCCTCTAACCCACTGCTGGCATTAGGCCAGTTGGAAGCTCTGTCATGAGAGGCAACATGTGTCCTCAAGATGTCCTGCACATATGGCTGAGTGTCCCTCATATCACTAATAGAAGTGAGCAACTTGTATGTGATGGCTCCTCAGATCATCACACCAGGAGTTGGGGCAATGTGTCATTCCACAGGCCTCCATACTAGAACTCGACCGTTGTCGGATCCCAAACAAAACCTGGATTTGTCCCTGAGGACAACATGGTTCCAATCCATGGCAGTCCAGGTTACTCGTTCATGACACCACTGCAAATGAAGGTCACTTTGGTCAGTGGCTTTGTCAGTACTTTACGTCCTTTTGTACAAGGACCCAATGTCTAATCAGAGCACCCCTGTAATCATTTACATAGCTGACTCAACTGCAAGATGAGTTTTGCAGACGTTCTGTCTGGGCCGTTATTTTGTTTGTCAGTGAGTGAATGTTGTAACTCATTACAGATGTTCCAATAGATGTTCAAATGCAGGTAATGATAGAAGAACCCTCTACATTCTCCATCAGTCTGAATAACCCTTTCATGATATAAGAACCCTTTATTCATGCAAATAATTTTTTGTTGTTGTTTTGTTTGCTTGTAATGACTATTA
Source organism: Acestrorhynchus altus (assembly GCA_034509495.1). NCBI lineage: Eukaryota > Metazoa > Chordata > Actinopteri > Characiformes > Acestrorhynchidae > Acestrorhynchus > Acestrorhynchus altus. The sequence continues at coordinate 27,088,630 of CM067510.1, read as the reverse complement.
AATTTTTACAATTTATAATAATTTTGATGATTACTCATTTGCATTGATTAGATTGTCAGTGATATTTGTAATTCTTAACAGTCATCCAAATAAAATTTAAAAAGGCCCTAGAGTGGCTCATCAGTCTAAGCCACTCCTTGATCTTTTCAACCTTTGACACATTTCAGGCTTCAAACATAAAGATATAAAATTTTATTTTTTTTGTGAAGAATCAACAACAAGTGGGACACAATCGTGAAGTGGAATGAAATTTGAAATTTATTGGATGTGTCAAATTTCCTTGCAAAACAGCTCAAGCTCAGTGAGGTTGGATGGAGAGCGTTTGTGAACAGCAGTCTTCAGCCCTTTCCACAGATTCTTGATTGGATTCAGGTCTGGACTTTAACTTGGCCATTCCAACACCAGGATATGTTTATTTGTGAACCATTCCATTGTCTTGTTGGAAGATAAATCTCCATCCCAGTCTCAGGTGTCTTGCAGACTCCAACAGGTTTTCTTCCAGAATGGTCCTGTATTTGGCCCCATCCATCTTCCCATCAATTTTGACCATCTTCCGTGTCCCTGCTGACAAAAAGCATGCTGGCGATGCTGCCACCGCCATGTTTGACAGTGGGGATGGTGTGTTCAGTTTGCATTGTGGCCATTCTGACCAGAGCACCTGACCAGAGCACCTTCTTCCACATGTTTGGTGTCTCCCAGGTGGATTGTGGCAAACTTTAAATTTTTTTTATGGATATCTTTGAGAAATGGCTTTCTTTTTGCCACTCTTCCATAAAGGCCAGATATGTGTAGTGTAGTTCTCTGCAGTTCATCCAGAGTGATCATGGGCATCTTGGCTGCATCTCTGATCAGTCTTCTCCTTGTTCGAGATGAAAGTTTAGAGGGACGGCCGGGTCTTGGTAGATTTGCAGTGGTCTGACACTCCTTCCATTTCAACATGATTGCTTACACAGTGCTTCTTGGGATGCTTAAAGCTTGGGAAATCTTTTTGTATCCAAATCCGGCTTCAAACCTCTCCACAACAGTATCTCGGACCTGCCTGGTCTGTTCCTTGGTCTTCATGATGCTCTCTGCGCTTTGAACAGAACCCCGAGACTATCACAGAGCAGGTGCATTTATACAGAGACTTGATTACACACAGGTGGATTCTATTTATCATCATCAGTCATTTGGGACAACTTTGGATCATTCAGAGATCCTCACTGAACTTCTGGAGTGAGTTTGCTGCACTGAAAGTAAAGGGGCCAAATAATATTGCACGCCCCTCTTTTCAGTTTTTTATTTGTTAAAAAAGTTTGACACATTCAATAAATTTCATTCCACTTCACGATTGTGTCCCACTTGTTGATGATTCTTCACAAAAAATAAAAAATTTATATCTTAATGTTTGAAGCCTGAAATGTGGCCAAAGTTTGAAAAGTTTAAGGGGGGGGGGGGAAGAAATACTTTCGCAAGGCACTGAGTGAAATTAAACATTTATAAACAGTCAGAGTTTGTTTCTGTGCAGAGGACCATACTGATGCGTTCCCACCAGTTGTTTTCACAGGTATTTCACAGTGAGCCTCACTTTTCTGCAGACGAGAATTCAGAATGAGCGTGTGGTTATTAAAAACTGACTACATCAGGGACAGTGTGTTAGATGCTGTGTGAGATATGCAAAGTGTAACTACACCCACAGTTGCTTTGATGTAATTCCTTGACCACAACCGCTGCTGGCTGAAGCCAGTGCTCTGAGCTGCTCTACGGACAGAGTATGTCTTTAATGTAAGACATGAATATTGAGCTATAATTAGTGATAACAATTAAATTTATGTTGTTATATAAACAGTGTAATATCGATATCACCTCGACCCATATCCCGCTCTGTTTATATCCCTATATAGATATAAATATCGAACATATCGCTCAGCCCATATCCTGCTCTGTTTATGTCCCGATATAGATATAAATATCAATATATCACTCAGTCCATATCCTGCTCTGTTTATATCCCGATATAGATATAAATATCAATATATCACTCAGTCCATACTTTTTTTGGTACCAATTGTATAAAAGTCCAAACTCTTAAAATAAAAATATTTATGAAATATATGTTTTCAGTGTGGATCATGTTATTGTAACAGGAGAGCAGAGTCTCTACTCTGATTCCCCAAGAGACAGAATTCGTTTTATACATTTTACAGGAGCAGAGTCAGATATGGTAAAAATGGCAGATTTTCCATCGGAATGAGCAACAAAATCCAACCCAGTTTCCCAGATGGTTCATATGGAGTTGGAAAGTGGTTACTAGGTTTTTATCAAGTGGTTGTTTACTGGTTGCTATGGTATTGGAATGTGGTTACTAGGTTAGTACTAAGAAGTTGCTATGGAATCCAAGTTGGTTGCTGTGGTGTTCCTAAGTGGTTTGTATAGTATCCCAGTTAGTTGTAGGTGTGAGGTGGTTGCTATAGCATTGCAAGGCAATTGTTAAGTATGTTAGTCTTATTGGTTGCTGTTTGGTATTCCAAAGTGATATGGTGTTGGAACATGGTTGCTATGTTGTTGCTAGCTTGTTACTAAGTGGTTGCTATGGTATCCATGTTGGTTGCTATGGTGCAATTGGGTTACTATGGTATTTGTAAGCGGTTGGTATTTTATCCAAACTGGTTGCTGCATGGTGCTCCTATTTGGTTGGTATGGTATCCCAGGTGGTTGGTATGGTGTTGGGAACTGGATGCTAGATGGCTACAGTTACCATAATTTGCTTAGTGGCTGTTAGGGTGTTGCTAGGTGGTTGCTATATAGTTGCTATGGTACCCATTGTGGTTGAATGGGTGTTTCTGGTGTATGTTTCATTCGAAGGGTGCCAAAATGTTTGCATGAATCAGAATGAACAAACTGGAGTTGAAATGGTGTCAAAATATGTGGGAATATAAGATATAAAATATAAAAGTAAGAAGAAAACTGAAGAATTTTTGAAAAATATGTCGGATATGCAGAACTGTAATATAACTGTAATATTTGAGTTTTGTGGTGAATTTTGACGTGTAGGATCCCAGTGTTATCATACAGCCCTGAAGACCAGCCTGTTTGCTCTTATTGTTATCTTCTCTGTCCTCAGACTTACTCATGACTCAGGGTTTTCTCAGCGCAGTGTCAGCGTGTGAATGCTCGGCGGCTGTGAAACCTCCCCGGCTGGTTTATGGGAAGGAAGCTCGCCTTCCCGCAGCCGCCTTCATTCTGCGGCTCAAATTAGCTCAATAATTGCAGCAGCTGCACTCACAGACAGTTCGGCATCAGTGTTGCAACATCCCTCACTAGCTCACCTTAAGATGTAAATTATAATGCAATGTATATAGAAAATTATTTACAAAATATTAAATTGGCCAATGAATACATTTTAATTAATTACATGGTAAAGTATGTTTATTTTAGTTCTTGATCTACACTAATTCAGAATTTCTGCAAAACTAACCGTAACCCAAGTCAGATATGTAAATGATTACATGTGTGGTCTGATTAGACACTGGTCTTGGTACAATAGGATGTAAAGTGCTTCCCCCACTGCCCTATACAAAGGGTAGTGTAAGGGTAGTGTACCTGTTGGAGGCTACACGTTTTTAAAACACACGCGGAAGATATTTTGCCTAGTTCACAGACTTTGAGAGGGGGCGCATTCATTGGATTGAGAGAAGCAGGACAAACTGCCCACTATCTTGGCCGTTCTGACCAACCACTGTCACCTTCTTTTGCAGTGGTGCCGTGAACAAGAAACCTAGACTGATACAGATTGGAACCATCTTTAGTAATGAACTCAGGTTCATTTTAGGGCCCGACGACAATCGGCTTTGTTTATGGAGGCCTCGTGGTGAGCACTTCAATCCTGCCTTTACTGTGGAGCAACACGCCGCTGGTGTGAAGATCTGGGAAGCCATCGCATATGACAGTCACTCACCCGAGTAGTGATACAAGGGACACTACCAGCGGTAGGGCCAGGACATCCTGCGGACACAGTGACTGTTACACTTGTGTGGACCCTTCCCACCATGGCTGCAGCCTAGACTTTGGAATGCAGTTAGTAAGTGAGTGTTCTGAAATGTGTATGTGTCTCTGAGAATCAGAGAGCACAAGGGTGCGAGTGAGGTGTTGCTGAATGCAAAACACTCCTTTTGTTGTTTTTTTTCTTCAGTCCAGCCCAGAGTAGTGCGTCACGAACACTAAAAATACCACGCATTGTGTGTCAGGGTCGCCTGCTTGTTTGCAAGTCAACAAATGGACGGATGTAGAGGAAAAGGAGGGAGAGGGAGGGAGGAAGAGTGATAGAAAGAGAGAGGGAGGGCATTGAGGTCACTCGCGCTGTAGAATGGGTCAAATAAACAGGATCGCCACTCTGACTTTGATCCAGTTCTCTGTTTGCAGGAGTTCCAGCAGACATTCACTCCATCACTCTGTGTTTGACAGCAGGCCTTTCAGAATAATCACACATCCTTCTCTGAGGACTCGGCCTCTCATGAGCTTCACAGAGCTCTTGTGCAACTGTATGGAATTCAAAGGGAGTGATGTGTGCTTTCTATTTTTAAATAATTATACAATTATTTATTTATTGAGGGAAATGATCCAATATTACATATCTGTGAGGGTATGTGAACCTTTGGGATTAGCAGATCATTTGAAGGTGAAATTAGAGTCAGGTGTTTTCAGTCAATGAGAGACAATCAGGTGTGAGAGGACGTGTCCTGCTTTATTTAAAGAACAGGGATCTGTCAAAGTCTGATCTTCACAACACATGGAAGTGTTTGTGGAAGTGCATTGTGGCATGAACAAAGGATATCTCTGAGGAGCTCAGAAGAAAAGTTGATGAAGCTCATTTGCTGAAAACCATCTCTAAAGAGTTAGGACTCCACCAATAAACAGACAGATTGTGTACAAATGGAGGAAATTCAAGACCATTATTACCCTCCACAGGAGTGCTCCACCAACCAAAGGTCACACCAAGAGCAAGACGTGTAATAGTCTATTAGCTCACAAAGGAACTCAATGGAACTTACATGAAGTTAAATGGCAGGGTTAAATGGTGAATGATGCTGCTCTCCAAAAAGAGCATTGCTGCAGTTTGATAAAGATCAAATGAGCAAGCCAGAAAACTACTAGAGGATTTTGTGGATGGATGAGCCCTAATAGATCTTTTGGTTTAAATGAGATGCATTATGTTTGGAGAAAGGAAAACATTGCATTCTAGCATAAAAACATTATTCCATCTGTAAAACATGGTGGTGGTTGTATCCTGTTTTGGGCCTGTTTTGCTGCATTTAGGTCAGGAAGGTTTGCCATCATTGTTTGACCAATGAATTCTGAGTTATACCAGCAAATTCTAAAGGAAAATGTCAGGACATCTGTCCATGAGCTGAATCTCAAAAGACAACGTGCAGAAAGACAACGACCCTAGGCACACAAAGAATGTTGAAAGAAGAATTAAGTTAAAGTTTTGGAATGGCCCAGTCAAGCTTCAGCAAATGTTCTACCGGGCTCCTCAACTACAACTACCGGGCTGAGGTGGTGATTTCTCAACAAATCACCTGCCCCCACCTGTTTTTAAAAGGTCTCAACTCACATGCCTACCTTGCTACATTCCAGTTGCTGCCCTTCTTCCTCCCCACTGCCACCAGTTTGGTCCTGCCGGCTGCACAGGGAATTGGCTCTGCTCCTGCCTTTCATACTCAGAGACAAAGACTCAAAGACAACTGTTAGCATTCAAACTGTAAAACCTTTCTTGCATTCTTTTGGGAGAACTAGAACCACCAGCAGAAGTGGTGAGATTAGGCACAGTGAGTGGCTACATGCACTGTATGGACAAACATTTTGGGTCATTTCTGCTCATTCACTGTTTCTTCTGAAATCAAGAAAAAAAAAACTCTTCTGCTGCTATTGTCTCAACTGCCCAAAAAAGAGTTTCTAATAGATTCTGGAGTATTGGTGTGAGAATCTGATTGCAGTCATTGACGAGCATTTTGTTCAGCATCCCAACTCACCCCAAAAGCACTGGATGGAGCTCCATCATTCCAGAGAACAGAGTTCCACACAGCTCATCTGGAGCTTATCTGCTCCAGAGAGTCCTATTCTATTGGCAGATCTTCTCTACAAGGACTAGACAAGCTGTGTGTGCATTTGCATGTCTGTGTCAGCAGTGGGTGCAAATTAAAGTAGCTGAATGTGTTCGTTATTAGTAGAAGGGGTGTCCACAGACTTTTGGACATGTAGTGTAAGAATGTCTGTTGAGAGCTCACTCTATCACTGCATTATTATTACTGGACTGCATCTCTGTTGAACATTTAATCTGATCCCTCTCTTTAAGAGTGAAGCCAAACAGAAAGAGAGAGAGAGAGAGAGAGAGAGAGAGAGAGAGAGAGAGAGAGAGAGAGAGAGAGACATATTGACTGACCCATTGAGGCAGAACCTTCACCTTGACTGTACCAAAACACAGCTGGATTAATGAAAAAAAGCCCCTCGCTGCTCCAGTAAAGCAATCCCTAAACTGATCCGGCCGTATTTCACACTCTGTCCAGTTTAAGAAAACAGCCGGACCGTTCCAGGCCCTGTGAAAAAACCTCAGAGCGGATGATATCAGTGTTTCTGTGGGACACTGCAACAGCGAGTGGAAGTGTGTAATGGGAGTCTAATTGGGCAAGCTTGCTGCTGAACACTGAGGATTATGATAATGTAATGTGTTGGTTGGAGACGAGCTCTTGTTTCATTTGGACGTTCTGCTGTTATCTCAGCTCTCCATCTTCTCTGCGTTGTTGTAACAGGGTGGCTGATTAGTGTGTCGTAGCTTAGCACGTGTGTGTTTGTGTAAAGGCGGATGGGAGACGACTCTCGTTAAACACAGGGAGGATCTGTCCGTTGCGTAATGAACACAGACAGTAATGAATGGGTTTCTGTTGCTCCGCACTCACACTTCTGATTCCACTGACCGGCATCCTCATTCAGCTGCAGCAGTTCGCTTACGGCAGCTTTCACTGAGCTGGGAACTCTCCGGTACTCCAGTCTTGTCTTTCTGCAAGTTCAGCAGCATTATTTCATTCATTTCTCTTTTGTTAACAAGCCACTTAGAAATTAGAAAGCCCCTTCTTGCTCCATAATGTGCAGTGTTCCTAATCAAGTGGTCAGTACTGCCCACCTCTGGCAGTCATTTATGATGGTAGTGATGCTGTACATTAAGGTCAGTAGAGGTTAGGAGAGCTGAGGGCCAAACCGTGCTGGTTATTTGGCCCTGGAGCTTCTGGAAACATGTTTGTGTGGGATCGGGATTGGCTGGGCTTTGGCCTTGGCGGGATTAGCGTGGGATGTGGGCACAGTGAGCAGATCTCAGAGCAGTGCTTTAGAGCTGTTATTAACCCGGGTTTTACAGCTCTCCCTGGGGTGCAGTGCACTCCACCACTTCTGTACACACTGAGATGCATCATTACGGAGCTGATGATAGAAACAGAACCAGGACCAAGACTCTCGTTCTCGTTCTCTCTCTCTCTCTCTCTCTCTCTCTCTCTCTCTCTCTCTCTCTCTCTCTCTGTCTCTCTCTCTCACTCTCTCTCTCTCTCTCTCTCATTTATCCAGGGTTGTGACTGAGATCATGTTCTCACCACTGAGGCCAAGATTATCCTCAGTGACCTGTGCATGTGTGCATGTGTATGTGCGCACATGCATGTGTGTGCATGCATGTGTATGTGCAGTGTGTATATATATATATATATATAGGGGTTGGACAATGAAACTGAAGCACCTGATTTTAAACCACAATAATTGATTAGTATGGTGAACTTGGGCCTCCTTTTGCGGCCAATAAAGTGTCAGTTCGTCTTGGGAGTGACATTTTTTGGATACAATCCGGGTTAACACCCCAACATCCCTTTCAGACAGCTTCCTCTTGCGTCCACAATTAATCCTGTTGGATGTGGTTGGTCCTTCTTGGTGGTGCTGACATTACCCTGGATACCGTGGCTCTTGATACATCACAAAGAATTGCTGTCTTGGTCACAGATGCACCAGCAAGACGTGCACCAACAATTTGTCCTCTTTTGACCTCTGGTATGTCACCCATAATGTTGTGTGCATTGCAGTATTTTGAGCAAAACTGTTCTCTTACCTGCTAATTGAACTTTCACACTCTGCTCTTACTGGTGCAATGTGCAATTAATGAAGATTGACCACCAGGCTGCTCCAATTTAGCCATGAAACCTCCCACACTAATGGTGTTTCAGTTTCATTGTCCAACCCCTGTATAACATATATGCACCAATCAGCCATAATATTATCTATTTCAGCAATGGGTGCATCCTAAAGTAGCTGAATGGGTTCATTAGAAGGAGTGTCCACAAACGTTTGGACAGAAAGTGGGTTAAGTGGCTCTGTTTAGAGCCATTTCCCTTTTTACAAAGAGTGTTAGCAGGGCATTATGGGATAGTATGATGTCACAGAATGAACATCTCTCTCTCTCTCTCTCTCTCTTCTGCACAATGCCTCTTTGTTCTGTAGCTTATGGACATTACACAGAGCAGAGACTTGTGTGTGTCTGTTGGCCTGTCACTCAATATTGATATTTCAGTGACCTACAGGACACGCACACACCGACACACGCAGACACACACACACACACTCGCACACACGCACAGGGGCATTGCTTCAGCAGTAACAGTAGATGCATTGTGCTGAATTTTGCATGGTCACATTGACTTAGTTACCCTTCTATTATTCATGTGTATTAGAGAAAAGAGGCTAAACACACACACACACACACACACACACACACACACACACTACAGGGGATGTTATGTAAGGCTGGACAGTAAAGCCTTACTGGGACAGGGTTAGATTTACAGAAGGAGGTGCAGAAGTGTAATTTTCCTACAGGACGTCTGAATTCATGACTGATTCTCACAGGATTAGAAATCTCTGCTTACAAGACTAAGATGGCCAGAGATGGCCCTGACTAATGTGGGGCCCTAGGCAAGATTCTGACTGGTGCATCACTGCACAACTGTATTACAGAAACCAGTGCCATGAGCACTACTGGGATGGGATTGGTTTATGAACAATTCAGACAGGATAAGAAATCAGTGTAGGGCTTTGGTCTAATCACTAGCACTAGGATCTGGGGATCGCAAGTTCAAATCCCAGGTCATGTTGCTTGCAGAGAGAACTGGCCATTCATGGGTAGGTAGATGGTGCTCTCTCCCCACATCACTCCCAGTATGATTCTGGCCGGCACAGGTGTCTGTTAACCAATGTATCGTACCTGGGGCCCCGGGGCTTTCCTCCAAGCACAGTGGCAGTTCAAAAAGAGGCAGTCCCTGGTTTCACATGTAAGAAAGAAGGCATGTCTAGCACAATGCTGGGTTTATACCCCTCCAGGCCTTTTAGCCCACACCTGGCTTTAGGCATGGTGACATTAAATGCTCCAAGTTGCTCCAAATTCATCACTGTTCAGAAGTATCTGGACACCCTTGATGTCCAGCAGTCTAAACAAAAGAATAAACAGCTTGACATTATACACACACATGCATGCACGCACACACACACACACACACACACACACACACACACACACACACACACACACACACACACACACACACACACTTTAAAGGAATGCCTTTGTTATCCAAACCTGTTGCATGCACACACAACGCAGTAGGGTGGCTTTGTGTGACGCTGCTTCACACGCCATTAAGCACACACTCATAAACTGCACAAACACTTTTGCTCTCTCGGGGCATGACTGATACACATCCTGTCTCTCTTCCCCTCGCTCGCCCTCTCTTTATTTATAAAGCTTTCATATCCCTCGGATACTTCTTCTTTCTGCTCTCTTCTGTAAACACAACTTCTGGTGATACACGGTTGTGTGCAAAAGTTTAGACACACAAAAGTCCAGACGTCATGTGATAATCCATCCCATGCAGCTGGAGTATTCTCACTCAGTTCCATCAGATTGTGTGGTAGGGGTGGAGTGTTGATAGTGCGTCCAAAAGCATCCCACAGATATTCAATCAGGGATAGGTCTGAGGTTTGGCTGACCATGACATGGTATCTGTGTCTTCATGGCGAGTTCTTGAGACAACAGCAGTATGTGGATGAGCGTCATCCTGTTGGAATAGAGCATCAGAGTATAGATTCAGGTAAGGTTGGACCACTGGTTGCAGGACCTCATTAATGTTGGTCTGTGAAAGTGCCTGTAATGAAGACCAACAGTGATCTGGCATCGTATTGCACCCCACACCATGTTTCATTGGTCGTCTCCACCAAGATAAAAGTGGGACTCGTCTTCTGAGTGACTCCGTGACAGTTTGGTTCAACACCATTGCAGTCTTTGGCGATGTTGACGCAGTGTTGTGGGTAGTCATTGTAATGGTCTGCGTGCATGTAGTCCTGTGTCGTTCAGCCATCAGCCAATGGTGCTGGCACTAACAGCATGACTCATGGAGGCCATCACTGCTCACTAAATGTGTGCAATCATGGCTGTTCGATCACTCCATGCATGTCAGACAATGTCAGTTCCCCCTCTCCATGCTTCATGTAGGTCTCCCAAACCCTTCATGTCGCTGGTGCGTGTCTTCTTCTATTTACTGCTGTCAACTGTGTGTTGGTAAGACTTGGCACTACCACCAGTCTGAATGGAAAGCATGTACAACAGGACGACCTTATGTCGTCAGTCAGGTCCAATGACGAGGCCTGTCCTTCCTTGTGCAGCCGAGCATGAAACTTGAGTCATTTGCATGTCTCTTAAATTCACCACAGAGTTTCATTCCTGTGAGTGAATATCAACTACATTTAATCATATTTCATATTTTCTGCTGTAATATATATTCATGTGTTTCCTTAGCCTCTGTCAAGGATCTGTGAGATGTTTCCTCAGTGTAATCAGACTGGAATCACCCCCTCCTCCTCATTATCGGACTCTGTAATGTGTCTGCGTGTGTGTGATAGGATCACTTACCCCACCCTCCTGTTTACTGATGTCTGGGAGTGTGTTTGGGCCATGCGGATGACGGACGCACGTTCAGACCTTCCTGCACGCCCTCACGCAGCGTACACACACTCACATAGCCCTAGCACACTGGTCTTACTTGATCTGTCCTCAGGTCTGTGCTGCTTCAAGGGAGTTAAATAATGGTAAATTACTATATGACGGGATTAGCAGAGGTGTTGCAGTCGCTTGATTCCTGCAGCTGTTTGTTTGAAGATGAATGTCAAAAAACACTGTTTTCTGTCTGTGTTTTCAGGCCAAGTGATGAGAGACACCCCACAGTGACTGCTGATGGGTACGTTGACAACCTGGCCGTTGCTGTGGAAACCATTCTCAAACATCGTGGCGAATAGATCCTGATGGGTTCCAGCACCTTCTGAACCCCCTCCCCCACTGCTGATCGGGATCTCATGGCCAGTAAATACACTGGCAGAGATGACCAGCATACCCAAGTATCCAATTAAGCTACAGGGCTTTAATTGGACACTGATAATATAATGCATACCCATTTATGAAATGATGGTTCTAAAAAAAATTTCTATATAGAACAATGAACACCCAAAGAACACTTCACATGAGTAAATGGTTCTTCAGATTAATGGAGAATATGCTTTAGAGGGTTCTATATAGCAAAATGTCAAAATGTTACAATGTGGCGCTTTATAGAACCCTTTTCAAAAAGGTTCTATATAAAACCCTGTGCAGCATGTTCATCATCAATCTGAAGAACCATTTTATCATGTAAATGGTGTTTTGAGTGTTCATGGTTCTATATAGAACCTTTTTCTTTACTAAAGAGCCCTCAAAGCATGTTCCTTTTTAAATCCACATTATGCAGCCCTGTTGTAGATCAGTGCACATCTTCCTCCCCAGCTTGGCTGGGTTCTATTAGAGCCTTCCGGATTATCAGATGGGATTGAGTATGTAAGAGTGTCAGATCAGTTAGAATTGAGAAACACTGCTCTTACATCCATTCTCCGTCCACTTTATCAGAACCCCCTGCCATGCTGTCTGTAAAAAGTCTGTAATAATTAATGATGATAGAACTGTTTAAAGGAATTCTCCTGTGATCGAATCTGATGTAACATATCTGTTACACTCTGTTACCACTGAAAAATCTGGTGATTCCAAACACCCACAGTAGGACACAGAGAGCAGCTGCTGCAGCACCTAATGGCTTTTATAATGACAGGTGTTTTGAGTCACCTGGATTGTCACCTCTAACATTAACAATAAAACGGTGTAGTAAAGTTCAAGTCTGACTGAATTTTTTTAAGCACCAACCATTGAAACTAATGTAGTGCCAGTCCCCTTTGATCTGTGTGTGTGTAAGAGGGGACACCCCTTTCAGACAAAGAAAATGATCGGCACAGACCCCCTTTTCAGACAAACTAAATGATTCGATGGATCCCCTGTAAAGACAATCTGTAAGGAGCCCCCTTCAATGCCGCCACCCTGCCGCCAGGGGGCACTCGGCAACTGGAATAACCTGATGATGAACCTAATTGAGTTCAGGTGTGGTTTGTCTATTTAAGCAGCTACTGCTTCTCACTCAGTGTGGTTTCTTGGGGTTTATTTCCTCCTGAGTTACTGCTGGTAATCGCCAGTGGTTTTTCCCTTCTTAATCTCTCCCTTCTCCAAAAGTGGGAAGTGTTCCACCCTTTTTAAAAATCTCTCTTTTCCCTCTACCTCCTCCAAGCAAATGGGGCAGAGCTTGTCTTCCTTCCCTCCTTCCTCATAAAGTGGGGAAGGCTGTTTCTTTCTCTCTCTACAAAAGAGTCTAACCAGAAACCAAAGAAAAAACAAAAGAAAAAGAAAAGAAAGACTAGTTTTCCCTCCTCTCTCTCTTGTTTATTTTTCTATTTCTCCTCTACACGAGGGTCTCTTTGAGTTTGTTTTCCTTCTCAGTTGAGAAGTAATTTTCACTTCACCCCTCCTGCTCACAGCCCTTCCCCTGGTCTGTGCTTCTAGCTTACCGGGGGTTTGAATGAGCTTGCGGGGGTTCAAATCCTGCGACTGGTGGAACTAATTATTTATTTATTTATTTTCTTTATAAACACAAATAAATCTCCTAAATTTCAGTACAGATAACTGGAGCCTTCCCTTCCCTAGCGATCTGTTTGTTAACCCTATCTATTCTCTGTTCCCCTGTGTTCTTATCAAGCACTCATAAGCCCCACTACCAATAAGTCACTCACAGTTCCCATAGAGTGGTGGTAAGTACCCCGCTCTTCATCTCAGTGCTGTGAGTTTGATTCCTGCTTGTAGCTGGGCTGTGTTGTTATTTGCATTTGTGTCCAGATTCTAAACACACCCACGGTCACAACCCTGGTGGGTTTATAAATTAAATTCCACCTGGGTTGTGCCCCGTGACACAATCAAAACAATTGAACGGACCTCTTTTTGAGTTGAATGAAATGATCAGAGGGGACCCCCATTTCAGACAAACTAAATGACTGGAGTGGACCCCCATTTCAGACAAACTAAATGATGGTTGGGGGCCCCATTTCAGACAAACTAAATGATTGGAAGGGTCCCCCATTTCAGACAAACTAAATGACTGGCAGGGACCCCCTTTCTCAGACAAACTAAATGACTGGAGTGGACCCCCATTTCAGACAAACTAAATGATTGTTGGGGCCCCCTTTTCAGACAAACTAAATGATTGGAAGGGTCCCCCATTTCAGACAAACTAAATGACTGGAGGGGACCCCCTTTTCAGACAACCTAAATGATTGTTGGGGGCCCCCTTTTCAGACAAACTAAATGATTGGAAGGGTCCCCCATTTCAGACAAACTAAATGACTGGCAGGGACCCCCTTTTCAGACAAACTAAATGATTGTAGGGGACCCCTTTCTCAGACAAACTAAATTATTGTAGGGGACCCCCATTTCAGACAAACTAAATGATTGGGACCCCCTTTTCAGACAAACTAAATGATTGGAGGGACCCTTTCTTCAGATAAACTAAATGATTGTCCTTCAGACAAACTAAATGATTGTTGGGGGCCCCATTTCAGACAAAGTAAATGACTGGAGGGGACCCCCTTTTCAGACAAACTAAATGATTGTTGGGGGCCCCCTTTTCAGACAAACTAAATGACTGGCAGGGACCCCCTTTTCAGACAAACTAAATGACTGGCAGGGACCCCCTTTTCAGACAAACTAAATGATTGTAGGGGACCCCCATTTCAGACAAACTAAATGATTGTTGGGGGCCCCATTTCAGACAAACTAAATGATTGTTGGGTCCCCCATTTCAGACAAACTAAATGACTGGCAGGGACCCCCTTTTCAGACAAACTAAATGATTGTAGGGGAACCCTTTATCAGACAAACTAAATGACTGGAGTAGACCTCCTTTTCAGACAAACTAAATGATGGTTGGGGGCCCCTTTTCAGACAAACTAAATGATTGTTAAATGTTAAAAAGTATAAATGACTAGGGGATCTGTCATTTATACTTTCTGTTTCTGTTTTAACCTTTCTTATTTATTTATTTATTTATTTATTTATTTATTTTATTTCTGTGAAGCTGCTCTGTGACAACTTCAGTTGTGAAGAGCGCTATAAAAATAAATTTTGATTTGATTGATTTGATTTGATTGTTGGGTGCCCCTTTTCAGACAAACTAAATGAGTGTTGGGGGCCCCATTTCTGACAAACTAAATGAATGTTGGGGGCCCCCTTTTCAGACAAACTAAATGATGGTTGGGGGCCCCTTTTCAGACAAACTAAATGATTGTTGGGGGCCCCTTTTCTGACAAACTAAATGATTGTTGGGGGCCCCTTTTCAGACAAACTAAATGATTGTTCGGGGCCCCTTTTCTGACAAACTAAATGAATGTTGGGGGCCCCTTTTTTGACAAACTAAATGATTGTTGGGGGCCCCTTTTCAGACAAATTAAATGATTGGAGGGACCCTTTCTTCAGATAAATAAAGTGATCTGGGAGGACCCCCTTTTCACAAACCAGCGACTTGAGGGATCCCTTTTTCCATCCAATGAAATGATCAATGACCTTTTCAAACACACAAAATGATTGGATTATAGCAGACATGGTGGTCCAGTGTCCCCTTATTAATAATGTATGAATAGTTTGACCAGAGGAGGATGGGTCCCCACTCATGAGCCTGGTTCCTCCCAAGGTTTCTTCCTGTGAGGGCATGTGTCCTGCACGGGCACCCTTGGCTTGTTCACCGGGGGGGTTTGTCTTCATTCTTTGTTTTCGTGTCGATCACCTTGTGATTACTGAACATCAATTGTAAAAACACTATACAAATACATTTTGATTTGATGTGATTGGAGGGACCCCCTTAGCAGATGAACGAAATGATTGGACACACACACACACACACACACACACACACACACACACACACACACACACACACACACACCTAAAAACAAACTGACAGAACCACGTTCAAATTAAATCCTGTGTTTATGGTAAGACTGGTAAAGTTATGTTTATAAACAGAGGCACTGTTGTGTTTTAGGGGGCACTGTGGGCAGGAGGAAGCAGGTTAGATAAACTAACCCTGATTGGTTCTTTGGCTGATCTGTCATCAGGTAGGTCACACACCCAACTTAAATCCAACCAAGGAAAAATACAGAAAATAGACATTTATTTTTTTAACCCAGCTACAGATAATAGAGGATGAGCAGACAGGGGCTGTAAGATATGGATAGACTATATACTGTAATGTATAGTAACTATATTACTATACTAGTATATAGTCTGTACCATGTAGCTTTAGTGTTACTGACATGACCAGAGTATTGGAAGCTCTACAGAGTTCTACTGTGTTCTAAAAATCAACCCGTTCTGCTAGGTGTAAGTGCTCATGCTTCAGGAGATATATCTGAGGAGATAGAAGATTATCTAGAGGACCACTGTCTCAGAAACATGAAAATATGTTATTCATAACTGGTATGAACAGCTTCCCATCTCAGACAGACCACATCTGAAGCATGAAGACGGCTCCCGTGTTTCGGGGCATAAAAACACAGCGGTTTGATTCAGAGTTGCTACAGATTAAGCGTCAGTATTACGAGCAGCTTTGTGACGCTGGCACAAGAAGAATGCATTTTAAATGAGCTGTACAATGTTGACATTCTCCTTCTCTTCATTCAATGCGGGCTGGCAGCGTGTGAAAGGAGGCCTGACGCAAGAGAGTGTGAAAGGAGGCTTCCTCAAGGCCTTTAGACCTGTGTGTGTGTGTGTGTGTGTGTGTGTGTGTGTGTGTGTGTGTGTGTGTGTGTGTGTGTGTGTGTGTGTGTGTGTGTAAAAGTCTTGTTTGCCCTAAAACTGTTCAGAGTTAGGATGGAAGGTTTGCTTAACTGAGGCCAGCTGTGTTAAATAAGAAGTTGTAAGTGTGTGTGTGTAAGTGTGTGTGTGTGTGTGTGTGTGTGTGTGTGTGTGTGTGTGTGTGTGTGTGTGTGTGTGTGTGTGTGTGTGTGAACGTGTCGTTTAACACGATGTTATGATTATGGCTGGGGAAGTTTCCAGCTATAATCATCATGGAGATATGGAGCATGCAGCAGGAAGGGATGGGAACACGTTACAGCAGACCACAGCCGTCTCACTGAGTGACTTCATTTACATCATCTCTATCATACTTAACCGCTTTACTGTACACAGAACAGTTGTATGCAGATGTTTCACAAGGCACCTCTGTTGATATTAATCTTTTTTTTTTTTTATTGAGAAACATGCATTGTGCAGAATGCATTATTTACACTGATTTGACCAATGGTGCCCAGACCTTTGCACTTGACTGCAGCATCATAAACGGTTCCTCCATTGTTAAGAAAAAGGCTTTGGCTCAGTGGTCTAATGCTCCCGCACTATGATCCGAGGATTGCAGTTTCATATCCTGGGTCATGCTGCTTGCCATTGGCAGACGGAGTGCAAGACAATACAATTGGCCATGCTCTCTCTGGGTGGGTAGATGGTGCTTTCTGTCCATACATCACTCTCACAACAGGCATCTGTTAGCCATTGTACACTGCTTGTACAATGCATCACTTACATGCATACCAAGCACATTAGCTACCCACCAATGATGCATTGGTTGGCTTTACATGTATCAGATATGCTTGACCTTTATTTTATTTTCCAGACTCCCCACCCCAAAATTAACATGAAGAACCTTCAGAAACATCTGCACACGTAGTCCGCAAGTAATTGGAAGCTCCAGAATGCCACCAGTGAACATCACCAGGAATTAATCTGCACAAACCTCACACAGATAAACAAACATGAACCTGCTGGTAAAATGCCTAATGCCAGGTTGGGGCTAGATGGGCTCTCCCAGCTTCGAGTGTTCTCTGGAATGATGGAGCTCCATCCAATTCTTTTTAAATGATTTTTATTGGTCATATTAGGCTCTTGTCACTTTGGGGTAGAGGGCTATTAGGCTTCCCAACAGTGGGGTAGATGGTTTTAAAGTCTCTCAGCATTGGGCAAGAGGGGTAAAAAGTCTCAGCATTGTACTGGAAAGTTTTAAAGTCCCCCAGTATTGGGCTACATGGGTATAAAACCCTGAGGCATTGGGCTAGAGGGGTAAAATCTTCCCAGCACAAGGCAAGAATGATATAAAGCTCCTCAGGGCTGTGGTAGAGGGCTGAAAAGGATCACTCTTAAGGATGAATGCAATCAAATTCTCTCAGCAATGTTCCAGAATCTAGTTGAAAGTTAATTCCTGGACAATAGATACAGTTATTCCAACAAAAGCAGGATTAACTCTATTTAATAGCCATGATTCAGATTCAGAAGAATGGGGTGTCCCAGTTTTGTCCCTTTTGTCCGTATAGTGTCCCAAATCTTTGCAAAAACTGCAAATATGAAGAGGAAATATGCTTCAAAATGGTTGGTGGTAATCTGACATAGGCCTAAAAAAACTGTGCTTTTCAAAGTAGGATCACTACCAACTGTGAAGCATGGTGGTGTTAGTGTGATGGTTTAGGGAATATTTTGTCTCACTTGGTACTACAAAGGCAAATCAAAAGTGTGCCACTGAAAGGGAATTCAAACCCTTACAGCGATCTGATTCGAACCCTCAGTAAGTGAGCGAATGGCAACAGTGACAGGAAAACAGCATCTCTGTTTTTGTCTTTGTTTGCTTTTCTCCTTTAAAACTCACATCCTTTCAGACCCACATCTCTGAGTTACACTATCAATGATATTAAAAAGAGTTTATCCCTCTTTTTGGGGGGTAACTGTCTCTACTGTCCAGGTAAGACTTTCTACTACATTCTCTGGAACACTGCTGTGATGATTTGATTGTTTTCAGATTGTAGGTGTAATATGTATCAATGTCTCAATACTTTTGTCCATGTAGTGTAAGAAGGCCTATGAAATTAATTACTTGATAATATACAATGATGACACCTCTTGACTCCTAAGCACCAATTATGGTCCATAAAATAGCAGATATACTGAACTGTACACCCGACGAATAACACACAGGTGTAATCATGCATTTAATACACACACACACACACACACACACACACACACACACACACACACACACACACACACACACACACACACACACACGGCTTTACTCTCAGTGTGATTCCCCATTCCTGGCTTTCACTCTTCTTATACAAACACACCATTATGTCATTTCCTGTTCAGTCTGCTCAAAGCCACTGGGACAGGACAGGAAGCTGTGTGTGTGTGTGTGTGTGTGTGTGTTCTACAGTATTGGAGTTTTCCCTACTTTCTCCAGCATTTCCACGTTTACATTGTACTGTGTTGCCATTGCGACCAAAACTCTCCCATTACTTCTTTTCTTTCCAGTTAGTTCACTGGCCACTTTATTAGAAACACCCACCTTGCACTTCATCACTGGCAATTAGTTTAGAAACATCTATATACACTGCTGATTTTGCAGGTATTTTCATTCATTCATTCATTCATTCATTCATTCATTCATTCATTCACCTGTATTAATGGCCCTTTTTGATCTTGTTACCTGTATTAAAGACACCTGTCCACACCCTCAATCAATCATATTCCAACCGCTCCACCATGGCCAAGACCAAAGACAAGAATTGTAGACCTGCACAAGGCTGGGATGGGCTACATGACAATGGGCAAGCAGCTTGGTAAGAAGGCAACTGTTGGTGCAATTATTAGAAAACACAAGATGACTGTCAGTCTTCCTCTGTCTGTGGTTCCATTCAAAATCTCACCTAATTGGGTAAAGACCATTCTGATAAAAGTCAGGAATCAGCTCAGAACTACACTGGAGGAATACAACCACAAGAACAGCTTCCCAGCAGTGAAGCATGGGGGTGGAAACATCATACTTTGAGGATGGTTTTCTGCAAAGCTGACAGGACGACTGCACCGTATTGAAGGCAGGATGGATGTATCGCAAGATGTATCAAATACTTATTTCATGCAGAAAAACACAAGTTAACTATAGATTCTCTCTCTTGCAGTTAAAGTGTAGCTAAATAAAAATACAGACCTCTTATTTTCCCCACCATACCTTCTGCTTCATCACTGGCCACATTATTTGAAACACCCACCTTGTGCTTCATTACTGGCCACTTTATTAGAAACACCCACCTTGTGCTTCCTCACTGGCCACTTTATTGGAAACACCCACCTTGTGCTTCATTACTGGCCATTTTATTAGAAACACCCCCCTTGTGCTTCATTACTGGCCACTTTATTAGAAACACCCCCCTTGTGCTTCATTACTGGCCACTTTATTAGAAACACCCACCTTGTGCTTCATTACTGGCCACTTTATTAGAAACACCCACCTTGTGCTTCATTACTGGCCACTTTAAAAAGAAAGGAGGACATGGCGCTTTCCTCCGAGTGCGTTGGCGACAGGGAGACAGGGTTTGACTTCACATGTTTGTCCTCCTAGTCTTGGGAGCATGGTACGTGATCAAGGGAGAGTATTAGTGGGCTTGGGAATTGGCACTTCCTAATTGAGGGGAAAATTGGGGTAAAATAAACAAAGAAACACAGACTTTCTGCTTCCTCACTGGCCACTTTATTAGAAACACCAAAACGGTCACAGGTGTAATGTAACTTGTCTGTACACACACCAACACTTCCTGCTGAACAGGAAATGTATGTTGTATTGTGTGTCTCCACTGCTCTGGCAGACACACCACACACACCTGTGTTTGGGAGCGGCAGGTAGCCCATGGCAACACAGTGTTTTGGTAAGAGGGTGTAATTGTGTCCACTTGCTCAGGTGTTTGTGTAAGAACACCCTTCTTTCAGACAAGGGGGGGTGGTAGAGGGAGAGAGGGGGGAGAAAAAGAGGGAGAGAGAGGGAGGAGGAGAGGGAGGGAGAGAGACAGGGGGTGAGAGAGAAAGGGAAAGGGGGGAGGGGGGTATTGGATGAAGTTGCATCAGATGTCCCCAGACACCCAATGACCCTCTAGCCCAGTGTTCAGCATTTGGGTGGTGACCTTAGTGTCATGAGTGTGACCAACATTACCTTCACAGCTCCAGTGTGAAACTAAAGAAGCATGACTTAAGGATTAAACTGTGCTGTTTTAAAACACGTCGTCCTTCAGCAGGCCTCCTCTGGTGTAACTGAGTGGGAGTGAAAGCTGATAAATGTGTGCCTGTGCAGGAGTGCATGTCATAAATCACTCTCAGAAGGCTTCCTCTGCACTCCCTAGGTGGGCATTGTGTCTGTGGTGGAGGATAAATGGAGTGTTCTTCATGGAGAATGGAACCTGATTTGGAGCTTAATCTTATGAGCTCCTCTCGAGAACAAAACTAGAGTCTGCTCCTATCATCACCATCTTCCTTCATTTTTGCATCATGGTTGGTATGATTTGGTGAGGATTGGTATAGGTGGGCATACATTGTTATAGGTGTGTGTGAGTGGGTGTGGATTGGCATTAGTGGGTACAGGTGGGTTTAGATTTGTATGGGTGGGATTGAGAGGTGAGGAGAGGATGTAGATGTCTATAGGTGGGTATATGTGGGTATGGACAGATTAGCTGGGCATGGATGAATATCCATGAGATCTGGAAAGTATTTACTTCATTTTTCCCATTTGTTGTGTTACAGCCTTAATTCAAAATGGATGAAATTCATTTTCCCTCGAAATTCTACACACGATACCCCATGTTTATAAAGTGTGAAAAGTTTGTTTGAAATTTTTGCAAATGTATTATTATATAAAACACCAAAATACTACATGTACATAAGTATTCACAGTCATTACTCAATACTTTGTTGAAGCATTTTTGGCAGCAATTACAGCCTCAAGTCTTTTTGGGTATGATGAAGTATTAACAAGTTTGACACACCTGTTAATATGGAAGTTTCTCCCATTCTTCTTTGCAGAACCTCTTCATCAGATTGGATGGGGAGCATCAGTGCACAGCCATTTTTAGATATCTCCAGAGTTGTTCAATGAAGTCTGGGCTCTGGCTGGGCCACTCAAGGAAATTCAAATAGTTGCCCAAAGCCACTCCTTTGTTATCTTGGCTGTGTGCTTAGGAATGTTGTCCTGTTGGAATTTACCACAGGTGTCCAATCAAGCTGTAGAAACATCCGAGGGACATCAATGGAAACAACATGCACCTGAGCG
This sequence comes from Acestrorhynchus altus, assembly GCA_034509495.1. Classification (NCBI taxonomy): domain Eukaryota; kingdom Metazoa; phylum Chordata; class Actinopteri; order Characiformes; family Acestrorhynchidae; genus Acestrorhynchus; species Acestrorhynchus altus. Next base: position 27,067,034 of record CM067510.1, on the reverse strand, counting down.
TAATTTCGAGTGTCATGGCAAAGGCTGTGAACACTTATGTACTTATGTACATTTTATATTTTTCTGACTTGAGCACAAGTACTATACTATAATACTAATACTATACTCTATCCACAAGCACTGTGGATATGTTCTAGATGCAGGTATGGATGGATATAGAGTCAGAAATATGAAGAGATGGAATATGTGAGATCAATATACAGTTACTCAGGCTTGGTGTACAGCATGAATTAAAAGAAGTTAAATTAGATCAATTAAAAATTGAAATAAACTAAGTTAAATAAATATCTAAGTAAAACTAAAAGTATAGCACAATGGACTGCAGAAGCAACAGCTCAGGTTCTAAGATGAGTTAGAACCAGTAGTGCCGAGGTAGCACATCAAAGTGGAAGTGTGCATAGTCAGTATGGGTGGGGTTGTGTTCTGTGAAGTGTCAGTATGTGGGGGTGGAGCAGTTTAGTAGTCTGATTGCATCTGGGTAGAAACGCAGTGAGTGGATGAAGCGCACCCACCTTACAATGGGAAGGGGGTAAAAAAGTCAGTGTGAGTGGGGTCATGGAGGATGCAGGTGGCTCTCTCTCTGCATCTATTGGTGTACATGTCACTGCACCTGATGGTTCTCTGTGCACATCTGTACCACCCTCTGCAACATCTCCTGCACTACAGTGCAGGCAGCATACCACACAGTGAGGCACGTGGTCAGGACACTCTCAAAACGAGCATAGAATGTGTTTAGGGTGTCTGGGAGTGCCAGTGCATTTGTGCATTGTGCATCACTCCTTTTGTAGTGTGACACACCTGATACCCTTCCACGTGCTCTGTGGATCATTTGAGTTGAAGTGATCCTGGATCTTGAGAGCATATGTGGACTTTGCCCTCTTTATGTCCATCAACAGGTTCCTTCTAGCTGCTCTGAGTGCTACTGCAGCACCGTTCTTGAATGCATTTGTTTCTGGTTTTGCCAGATGGTGATGGGCTTAGAAGGGGTCACTTCCTCCATGCACATCCTGATGTAGCTCAAGATGATTAGTACAAGCTCCCTCTGCCCCCATGTACCACTGTTTGTGAAATCTGGAGCCTGCTGACCATTGCTTTTAACTCTGCCCACAATGCTGCCACCCAGCTCGGCGACTAGAAAAACCTGATAATGAACCTGATTGAGTTCAGGTGTGGTTTGTTTATTTAAGCAGCCCTTGCTTCTCACTCGTTGCGGTTTCTTGGCCAAACTCTGTCTGAGATGCCGCCGGTAAAAATCTGGTTTTCTTATCCTAACCTGTCCCTTTTCCCAAGTGAGAAGCGTTTCTACCTTTTAAATCCTTTCTTTTTCGCTCTTCCTCCTCCAGTAAATGGGGCAGAGCAGTACTTCCTTCCCTCCTCACCAAGCAGGAGAGTCTGTCCCTATCTCTACCTCTACAACATAGATTCAAAGAAAGAAAGAAAAGAGATTCAAAAGAAGAGAAAGAATAAAAAAAAAACAAAGAAAGAATTTTTGTTTTTTTTCTCCTCTCACTTGAGAGTGGTTTTCATTTTGTAGTTTCCTCTCTAAACGAAGGTGGTTCTAAGTTATAGTTTTCCTTCTCATTTGAGAAGCAGTTTTCAGTTCACCCCTCCTGCTTCCCCTGGTCTGTGCATTCAGTCTCCCAGGTGATGCCATAGTTCACTGGGTCAAGGCTCTCACCTGCAGAGCACAGTGAGTGAGCTCACAGGGGTTCAAACCTTGGGTCCTGTGGGTTTGTTCTCTGTTTATCTTTATAAATAAGCCTTTTTATTTCCAGTCCAGATCACTGGTGCATTCTTCCTCCAGTGACCTGTTGTTTAACCCTTTCCTCTCTCAGTTCCCTTCATAAACCCTACCTCCATAAACCACTTCCAGTTCAAATAGAACAGTAGGGTAAGTGCCGCCCCACACCTGCGTGGCCTGGGTTCAAGTCCACTTGGAGTGTGTTTGCTTTGTTCCATTTTGAGTCCAAAATTAATTATTTAAATCCCGGTCTCAACACAGGTGTGCTTCTTAATTTAGCTACAGCACTGACACCGAGAGGTAGAGACACTGCTGCAACACTCCATGTGGCCATCTTCAATCTTACATGTTGGATATAGAATGGTCAGATGTGGGTATGGATGGGTATGGTGAATATAGATGGGTATATGGTGATATTGATGGGTATATATGGATAGATATAATTAATATATGTGGGAATGGATGGGTGTATGCGGATATGGAAGGATGTAGTTGGGCATGGATGAGTACATGTGGGTGTGAATGTCTGTAGTCGGTATGGCTGAGTATATGTAGGCAAATGAAATATGTCATTGGGAATGAAAGGGTATATGTGGGTGTAGTTGTTATACAGATGGCTGTAGTTGGGGATGAATGCATAGGGAACGGATGAGTGTATGTGAGTATGAATCAGTAGAGATGATATAGACGGGTATGGTTGGTATATGTGGGTTATTTAAGTGTACTGAAGTCTTTAGTCCTCAAAGCAACTTTCAGTATAGGAGCAAAATGTGCACACACACACACATACATACACACACACAGTGTGTGTGTACTGTGCAGCAGCTGCAACAGCTGCTGGCTCAAAGAGCTCAAGAAGCCTCCAAGGGCAAGAACAGAGCAGCACAGAGTGTCTCAGAGAGAGAGAGAGAAAGAGAGAGAGTGAGAGAGAGAGAGAGAGAGAGAGAGACTCACTTGACAATCCTTATTTGTAGTTCCATCAACTATTGAGGTGAGGTATTAACTATTTTAAAAATGTATATAATAATGGGCCAATTTAGTGTTTACCCACCCATTCTCACATATACCCAGCCATACCCACCTAGACCCTTCAATACCCACATATACTGTAATTTACTACTCTCATCCATACCCACAGAAACCCAACTATACTGCCCATACCCATCTACATCTATCCGTATCCACATACCCAACTATACAACCCATACCCACCTGCACCTTTCCATACCAACATATACCATTATACCCAATTAAACCCATCCACAACCATATATAGCCAACCATACCTATCCATACCCACATATACCCATCCGTACCCATCTATATCTATCTATACCCACATATACCTAACCATACCCAATTATACCCACCTACACCTCTCCATACCCAACTATACCCATCCATACCCAGGTAAACTTACCCATGCCCATGTATGCAGCTGCTTGGCTGATATTGGTCCATGCCCTCCCATGAAGCTTTATCCGAATGATCTACTCAGATGTCTACTCATCCACATCTGAGACTATACTGCTAGATTAGAATACCTAACCTGCATGGACATTAATACTAACACTAGCTTGCCATAACTCATTACCCATTCACATTTTCATCACATTTAGTGCAGCTACACTTCTGTTCTACATCGTTTATACCCATGTATGTGCCCTTTGTCTGTGCTCTCCAGTGTCAACCAGAGGAGGGTCTTGACCCTTGGTTCCCTCTCAAGGTTTCTTCCACCTAGCCTGAGGGAGTTTTTCCTTGCTGCTGGCTTGCTCATTTGAGGCTTGCACTCAGATTTCTGTAAAACTACTTTGTGACAACTCCCTTGTGGTAAAAAGCACTATATAAATAAACCTTGATTGATTGATTGATTGATATACTAACTATACCCAGCCAAGCCCACCTACACCTATCCATACCAATCCATACCCACATATACCCAACCATACCATCCATACACACCTACATCTATCCATACCCACATACTGTATACACTATCCCACCCATATTCTATTCTACCACCTACACCCATTCATCCGTACCTACCATATAGCCAATAATTCTTCAAGGGTTCTCTATAGAACCATGACAAGCCAATAAGGTAAGGTACTTTTATTATCTCACAGGGGGAAATTTGCATTGTTACAGCAGAATATAAAGCTGTAGCTACAGTCATGTGAAAAGGTTTGGACATACAATAAACACCTTTGACATATTTTTACATGTGTATTCATATGGACATTTGATCATCATTAAAACTATATTGATACTATAACTTTTGGCTGAACTATTGTCAATTAGATGTTTCTCCTCAGCAGAATCTTTTCAGTTATGTGGTGTTTCAGTATTAGTCATACTTTTTTTCTCAAGCCCCATCTGACAAAATAATGGTTTCGTAGTGGTTGCTATGATAGAGAGATGTCCAAACCTTGCTACAGCAAAGCAATGCCAAACCATGACACTTCCACCCCCATGCTTCAAAGCTGCTATTAAGTGCTCAAATGCTGGGTTTGATTTTTGCTAAACATCTATTACTGTGCCCAAATAATTCAACTTTGGATTCATCTGTCCAAAGTCCTGCTTTTAACATTTACATTAATGGCATTTAGCAAATGCCCTTATCCAGAGCGACTTACAAAAGTGCTTTGCTGTTCAGTCAGAAAATATCCTTAGCTAGAAGAGCCTAGAATCCAGAGATTCTTTACACTTAGATCCTGTCAAAATCAAATGTTGGATTGGGGACTAATCTGACATCTTTGTGTTGATGTTCTCTGGCAAACTTTAATCTTAAAGGTTCCTTGCACATCTCCTATGAAAATCATACTTGTTTGGTCTCTTTCTGATGCGGCACTTTGACATCAACTGTGCTTCTTTTAGGTCCCGTGATGACATTTTTGGATTGTTGGGGAGCTCTTTGCACATCTTGTGGTCTGCTCATAGGCTGAACTTGCTAAGACGACCTGACTTGGCCATGTTCGGCAGATGTTTTCAACTTTTTTCAACTTCAATTATTTTCCAGACAGTGGAATGGCTGATTTATTTTAATAATTCCTTCCCAGACTCATCTACAACCTTCGTTCTGAAGGCCTCAGAGAGCTCTGTGGATACCACTCTTTTCAGCAATCAAGAGCAAACCAGACTAATGTCTGAGGTTTAAATAAGAAAGGCTCCTCCAAAATAATAATGATCTAGTAATTTGCACCTGAATCTGATATATGATTTACTGTTGAAATAAATAAATGAGCAAACATCTATTAACAGGAAGTATAAATATAAAGAAACCTACAGTTTCACAGGTTAACATGTGGACTTGTATGGATAGATATTGCACATTCCTGAACAGGTATTGACTAGATATTGTACTGACAAAGTAAATATTTGTGTAAGCATTGCACTTGTACCATTCTGTCACAGCGGTAACTTAAATAGTGATACTAATCATAGTTTGATGATCATTGATATTATTCAAATCACTCCAGAGATTTGTATCGGTGTTGAGCTATAGCAGCAAATATTTCACGTTATATAGAGATAGCACAGGATAAGATATGGGTCCATATAGTGTGTAAATTATAGAGTGGGGTATGATGATAAAATGAGGTATGCTACAGTGAGGTATGATGGCACAATGACGTGTAATGAGTGTGGTATGATACAGTAAGGTATGAAGATTGTTCTGAAGAGTGTTCTGTTCAGGTCTTTGCTCTCCCTGATTTTCCTTCGCAGCTCCTCTGTACTCTCCGCATGCCATCCTCTTCTCTTCCAGAAGGGCCTTTAGATCTGGTGTAACCCAGGGATTGTTATTGGAAAACCTGTGTTGTACTGACAGGACATCTGTGATCAATGGGTTTGTCGACTGCTAGGAGATGTACCATATTTTGGTCTGCCACTATGTTAATGGCTGACAGTTTGACTTTAATGGTCATGTGTCCTGGGTTGCACCATTTATCATTAACATACACAATAAGGAACCATTTAGATACTCTGTTTAAAGGGTTCTTTGCACTGGCGGGTGGTTTTATACAGGATAATTGGCAGCACATCCATAAAGTTGGTAAATATGTTGTTTTCGATGATTTCAGATAAATGTCCGCGGACGGTCAGAGCTGTAATGTCATTATGAAGCACAGAGCGGGCATTCATAACGTTCTCCAGAGACCCAGGACGTCTCTGTGGTCAGTTGGGGTCAGACCGCTTTGTCCAGTGCGTTTTTTTGGTGTGGTGACTGAAATGATAATGTAGCATTTCCCATCAAATCTCAGCTTTCAGAGTGTCCATGCAGAGTGACGTCAGCACTCCTAGCCTCTTCCTGTAGCTTTCCTATCAGACATCTCTCTGGAACAGAAGCGCCTTATCCCTCACTGTCCGCACTGCACAGCTCCACTCATTTATAAACAAGATTCAGCACATTTTAACCCTGAGCTGCAGATGAAATGAGCCATTCAGGAAATATTTACTGAACTAGGGTAGAGAACACCGACATGATTGATTACTACTGACTGGGGTTCAGATTAAAGCTTGCCTTGAAGACACATATATGCACCAATCAGCCATAACATTATGACCACCTCCATGTTTCATTGTCCTTTTTATCAGCTCCTCCAACCATACAGGAGCCCTTTGTAGTTCTCGACTCCTTCATCAGTGATATTTGATATCACGCCTTGATATTTCTAGTCAGTGGTTCTCAGTCCAGCAGTGACACTAAGGGATTTAAACACTCCAGCAGCACTGCTGTGTCCGATCCACTCATACCAGCGCAACACACACCGACACACCACTATGTCAGTGTCACTGCAGTACTGACAATGACATCATAAATGATCTTTCTGATCAATAAGAGATTATTATAACTCATCTGATCAGATCAGATCTGATCATACAGAGTTCAGCTAAACTGTAACTATAAGGGTTGTTTTAAGGCCAAATTCTGACTATGAAAGGTCTGACTTTTAGCTGGTTTGGAGTCAGACTTTGTGAAGTGATCCAAGCTGAGGAGGGTTTTATACACAACAACCTGTGCAAACACCCACTGTAAACAGTGTGTGTGACCAGAAAGCTTCTGGCCACTTCCTTAAACTGTGTACACACACACACACACACACACACACACACAAACACAGTTTACAAATCATTTGCATATTTCCATTTGGCATTTACAGCTGTAACTGACTGTAAAGAGTCATTGTATATGAGAGAGAGAGATACGGTACAGTGGAAAACTCTAAGAAAGAAGTTGAGTAAAACTGTTTATCTGTTATCTAAGAAAGATGCGTAAAACTGTTTATCTGTGACGTAAATAACATACCAATAACATTCTATAGTTGGGTATAGACACCGTTAATTGCAGGTAGACTATAGTTTCACTGACCACCGATTTGGCTTTATTCTAATATTCTACCTATCCTGAATGGCTCCGCTCTCGACTGTTGTGAGTTGACAGGAGATCACAGGTTCATTTCTGGGTGAAGCCAGAGGCCAGGAGTTCCAGAGAACATATCTGTCCTCTATCTAGGACAGCTAGGACAAGTGTCTATTAGCTGACATTACTGAATTGGCAGTTAGTCTTCTCCTCCAAGTGTGTTGAGCTTCAGTGGTGCTGCAGTGTGAGAAGACTTGTTTTGGCAGGATGATACAAATATACTAGTAACTCCCTACCAACCTGCCAACCACATGGAGCATCACTGCAACCACCTCAGACACTATAGCAACTGCCTATTAGTAGGTAGCACAGGAATGGCCTAGTAACCCCCTAGTAACACCTTATCAACTGCCATTATCTGTTGTACCCACCTATAGCACCCATCTAGCAAGCATTTACTAACACCATAGCAACCACCTGGGAAGTTATAGCAACACATGTCAACACCATGACATCCACCTAGCAACCACATAGGAACAGCCTGACAACTGTCTGGAAATGGAATCCAGTTTAGCTGTGCATCCGTTCTGTGTTTTTTTTTTTAAGGAAGGCACTTTCCTTCTTGGTGATGCCTTTAGTAAAACAAACAAAAACAAACAAACAAACAGTCATAATAGTCATATGTCATATAGTCAAGATATGACAATCATCATATCTTTAAGTCCAGTTGGTTTAACCTCTGGAATAAAACCTGTAACACTGTTCACAACAACACAAACATATACAAAAGAGTCATCAGCCAGTTTACAAACACATTTTAAACAGTGTTTATTCATATAGAAATAAGTACATTTCGCTTTGCCTTTTGTAGTTACACGTTGTAAAAAGAGAATTAAACTCTATTAGCTTGAAAAGGGAAGAGGGGGAAACTCAGTCGACTGAAATGAACATTCAGTGTTAAAACCTGAAGCCCTTTAAGCTTTACGCTTTCAAAAAAGCGCGGGTGTGCGTGCGTACGGTGTGTGTGTGTGTGTGTGTGTATATGTATGTGTGTGTGAGTTCAATAGCAAGTCCAATTCCATTGTAGGAGTCCACAGCTTCAAAGTTTTTAAAGTTGCTTATCCTCTATTATACGTTTTTCCCAGTTGTGGTGATGCCGTGTACTCTCGGAATGAACGGAGTAGAGAATGTGTACAGCCCTAAGAGAGGAAGAAGTCATCATCCGTTCACTCCTCATACAGCACAGACAGGCAGTCAGGCTACACTCAACACATTGAGAACACTACGCTGCGCTTCACGCGCTCCACGTCCTCAACAAAGAAAAAGCTACATAATCTCCACGTGCCAGTCGACCAATGAGAGTGCAGCTGTGATACAGAGCACCAATCAGAGACATGTGCTCCACGTTATGCTCCAACATTCCAAAACTCCTTCAAGTTTGGCAAAAAAATAATCAAATTTACATTTTTATCTTCGTACACCAAATGCATCCGAGAAACAAAATCAAAGTTAGCTGCCTCAGTTTAACAGTGGAGCTTCAAGACTAAGGTAGCCAACACCTTCGTCATCATTAGTGCTGCTACTAAGAGTGTGTTATCTGCTTGTCTACAGAACATTTAACTGATGCATTAATTAACCTACATTACGTATAACTAATTATGAAACTGAATAGAGATGGCAACAATATCGGATGATACTGATTCAGTATTCCTTCTTCAAAATATACTGCACTTCAAAATGAGCTGTTTTTAAATGAACTGCATGTAAAATGACTCATTTATTCTCCCTCATACCACCCATACTAACTCATACCCATCTATACTAATATACTCATACATACTCCCCCATACCCACACATACCATACTCCCCCATTCATACATACCATCCTATACATACTCACTCATAATCTTACTCGTATCCCCCACACCCATCCATACTTACTCATTCATACCATCAATACTCAGCAGATGCCTGTACTAAAACCAACTCCTGCTCCCCATACCATCCATAGCCATCCATACTCGCAAATACTAACACAAACACTCATACTTCTATCCCACCATACCTCACCCATGGTCATACACACTCAGACACCCCATATAAACAAACATTCCATACATGCAAACATATGCATGCATACTTAAATGTTCAAATTCATTCTATTTCAACTCAATTAGACCAGCAGCTCTAACTTGGATACTGGATAGGAGCTGTGAATCTTGGTTCAGATGGTAATTATTCTGGTAATTGTTCTATGAACTGAAAATGCACTGCGATGGTAGGTGTTGTAGTGGAACATAAAAAAAAAAAACAAACAAACTAAATAATACACGAGTGACCCAGAATCTACATTTTCTCAGCTAAGTGCAGCAGGCCTGAGCTGGGTTAGTCTTGTAGCTCCAGTGCAAAAGTAAAGAAGCGAACTCACATCAACTACATCTGGAGTAAAAACGGTGTAAATGAGATTCTTTTGCAGAACTATCGCTTTAAGCTTCAACCTGAGTCATCCTAATGTCCCACAGTTCCACTTGCATAAGCGTTCGCTTCTCCTGAGTCTCGCTCCAAAAGTCGGGATGATACGTCAACCCTGACACTCCGCGCTGCTCCAACAGCACAAAACAGGAACGTGAAGAAAAAGTGAAATCCAGGCTGTTAGACCAGTGCTGCTGAAGAGACGATGCCAGGAAAGATGATGTCCTCAAAGAGCACTAAATCCAGCGACACTGCGAGAAGTGTAGATCCAGGCAAGTGAAAGTGTCTCATATGCAGGCAGTAGATCTAATATTCCTCACATCACGAATATAATAAGATTATTAAGCTTAATTCCCAACAACTTAACTCCTTACCCAGCCAACAGGCTCAGGTGGGACTCACAGGGGAGCAACGTGGGATAAATGGGTTCCAGGTGGGCATAGGCTCGGATTAGGTTTGTAAATGTGTTGTTACTGGGACACGGTTGGAATTCCCGAATGGGCCCTACTGTTACAAACCCACCTTAATCTCACTGTAACTTTAGTCTGAGTTAGTCAAACTAAGCTGTTGGTGTCAGTCAGTGGATCAATCATCTCCCAGTGCAATAAAAGCACTTAAACCAGTTAAAATGAGCTTGAATAATCTTAGGATATTCTTATGAGACATCATAATGAGAAATATTAGATATAATATCCACATTTAATAAACTTCCATTTGAAAGCATCAAACTTCCTGCAATTTATCCGTTTTAGCTTCTGTTTTCCCTCCAGTCTCTCAGTTTCTCTCAATCTGCTCAATATCAAGCTCTCCGCCCAGCACGTCCCTCCTCAGCTCACAAAGTCCCACCCACGGAGGCTCCCAATCTTTCCCATTGGCTGTCCAGCCTATACGTCTGGAGATGTCTCCATCTGGTTCGTTGATGACAGTCGAGACCTCTTTGGGGCTGTGTCGAGGTTCCGCCCCTTGCTCACAAGCAGAGGAGGAGGGTGGGATGTTGTTCTTGGGGGCAGGACTCCTGACTGAGGGTGGGGTTTGGCTTGATAGGCAGCAGTCATCACCAGTAAAGCCAGGGCAGCTGAGGCTCTGGAAATTTTGTTTCTGTGGAGAAAAAAACCCAGAAAAACAGGAAAAACAGACGTTACATTACCTATAGAACAAAAATACTTTACTCTGATAGGATACACCCCTCCCCCTCCACTTATCATAAGCCCCTCCCCATCATATTTCTATGACAGGATAAGATTTTCCTTCAGTTATCCTCTGATATGATCTATCCCACCCATTTAACTCTAATAGAATAAACCCCTCCCACTCCAAATGACCCTTCATATTATTCTCAAAAATGAGATCTTGACATCAAAAGGCAGTATTACACAGATTTTGAATTTTGGTCAGACACAGAGTAACTGTGTCTGTTGTCAAGAGAAGACTCTACTAGATTCTGCAGCATTGCTGCAAGGATTTAATTGCAATCAGCAACAACAGCAAAGAGCTAGTGAGGTCAGGATGTTGGATGATCACCACCCCATCTGATCCTCAACTTCAAAATGAATCCCAAAAGTATGTAATGGAGTGCCATCATTCCAAAGAACACAGTTCCATGGATCAATGCTGGGGGGCTTTATACCCCTAACCAATGTCTGAAATTAGGCATGGTTGTGTACACCAACCACTACACAACCTCTTGACAACAACAAACACTACACAACCCCCAGATTCCACCACAAACACTACACAACCACAAAGGTCTTAAAAGGAACATTTCTGACAAGAAAATGTACTCATTACAAAGATGGAAGAAGCAGCAGTGGAAAGGGTGGTGGAACCTTTTCTGTCAAACGTGCTTATTTCTTTCTTCTGTGCTGGTTTTGCAGAGTCCCCTCCTTATTTAACAGGAGCAGGTTGATACCATTAGTGTTGGTAAGTTTATGTTTATGTCAAAGGTATTTGCGAGGAGCTGTAAAAACTAACTTCATAAAAAGGTTGCTGCCGGAATGTGTTTGACATGGATGATAATGCTGAGACGGGAGGGTAAAGTAGTAACATGAAAATAAGGGCGAGTGTTGAGTCACCTCTTTTAGATAATCTGCCTCTAAACTCAGCAGAATGGTGAACGTATTTACACTACATTGCACTACAATCAGGATATGATTTGATTGCAATCAGCCTCACAAGACTAACAGCATAAGCGAGGTCTGGTTCTGATGTTGGATGATTGGTTCTGTCTCTCCAGTTCACTCCAAAGTAAATGGAGCTCCGTCACTCCAGAGAACCCCACAGTCCAATGCTACACTGTGAAAAATAAAGGCACTTCAGACTGTTGTTTGAACGATTTTTGTAAGCGATAAAATGTGAACTCCAACTTTATTGAGCTGCCTTAAAAGTCTGACTTTACAGAACTTTGTTAAAATTTGAACTTTATTAACTGGCTTAAAAACCTGGCTCTATTAAACTGCCTTAAAAGGAAGTCTTTATTGAGCTGCCTTAAAACTAGGAATTTATTAATCTTCGTTAAAATGCAACATCTTGTTCTTTTTGGTTATTAGAAGATACGTCTTTGGACCACACAGCTGCACATTAGCTGCAGTGCTCCAATGCAGGACTGGGCTGAGGTTCCCCCTGACATCATGCCTGGCACCTCTCACACAACAACAAACCTCAACAAAACTCCGCACTGATGTGATTAATGAGTGGATCTATAGCTGTGGAAACAGGCTTTGCCTTCATTGACTGATGAAGAGTAACTCATGCTGCCTCTGAAACTGAGTCAATCTCTACACACACAGCTCCTGACCACAGCAGCGTCCACCACCCACCTGCTGCAAGAGCTAAGCTCAATATGACAATCGAACACATTCAACAAGTCCCTCCTGATTTCATCCAGGGTTCCTGTGTCCAACCAACCCAAACCCACAGGAACATAGGCTCTTATCTTGGCCTGAGTAAAATACTTACACACCGCAGTCAAAAGTTTGGGGACACTGTGACTGGCCTTCTATTTAGATGAATGATGTTTGCTAATATAAACCTACAACAGGGTTCTAATGATTTGGGTATGTTTGTAAATCTTATCTATAGCTCATCCACGTGAATCACGTTACACAAACAGATGAGTGCCGTTATACCCAACAGCTCTGTACCCAGAAACTTTCAGACACTGCCTCGTTAAAGCTGAAGCTCTTCTATGTTGCTTCATGCTACATGCTACAGTTACAGGATATGACGTCCCCAGCATGTATAAAAATACACTCCTGCATTTTCGTTCACGAAAATTAAAACCTGACAGTCAAAACCTTCCACTCAGCTCCCAAACAAACGTCCCAATAATTTAACTGTTCCTGTCCAATCCATGTCAAATGTCCTAAACTTAATGGTCTGCAAGTAACAATGTAACAAAAATGCAGAACTTTAGGTATAAACATTAAGTGCAGAACATTAACACTATTCATAATGTTCTGCATTTAACAACTTTCTGCACTTTACAAATGCGCCGCACTTAAGCAGTGTCAATATATAAGCCTGACTTTAAAGTGCTTTAAGTGTGATTTATTCAGAATGCAGCATACAAATATATCAATCACCCACAGTGAATCCAGGACAGCAGTGTAGCCACTGATGAGGCTAGTAAATGCAGATGTGATATTCAGCTTCCTTTAACAGAAGGGCTTTAGGTATATTTAAACAAATGTAGTGGCGGTTGTGGTTTTTATTTTGGCTGAACCGTCCCCTTCACAGAATGTACAAATCAGATACTGTCCAGTTAATGTAATATTAAATATACAATGTAGTGTGAAGGCTGCCTCGTTACTTCCTGAGGAAAGCTGCAGATGTAAATGTACGACGTCTCTGTAATGTGTATTATGTTTTAAAATACTTCCATCTATGAACAGATACATCAAGAAGTGTATATTTTCAGACAGGGTCAGTCTACTGACATACAGTATTGTCCAGATGGGCCATCTGCTTCCCCTGCCTCTACACCAGGGACTGTATTCATGGGGAAAATGCTGAACCTGATCTAGGATCGGTTTCAACCAACATAATCCCCAATAGTGAGGGTGTAACGATTTCACCATCACTGTAAAAGTGAGTGTTTTAATTAGTATGTGGAAACTGGCGAACTCTCTCCCTCTTCCCTCTGGGTGTGTGGGTGCAGCCCATTTAAGGGATAGGCTTGGAGAGTGTTCTGGACACACCCACATCAAAGAAATGAATTTAATCTTTTAAATGCTAAAGATTCTGATTTCAAGTCTTAAACAGTAACAGCAGTGTAGTTACTGAAACTGTTTCACAAACACAGTCTGGTAGCTGGTATTAAAGATCAGCAGCAGTGAAGTTAATGAAACTATACCAGAAACACAGTCTGGTAGCTGGTATTAAAGATCAGCAGCACCTTCATAGTGATTCTGGATGAGGGCCATAGGTGTAAGGCTAACACCATGGTAGCGATGTTGCAGGAGGCCAGTGGCCAGCATGCCAACGTGCATGTACCAGTGAGCTGCACAGTGAAAGTAGTAGAATCGAATTTACTCTTCCTTATCGTGCAGCCCTACTTCTTGGTTTACGGACATGCGTTAATAAACATGTTTTATAGAGGCCTTTAGCAGACGACTGCTGGTTAAATCGATTTTCTCGGCTTCTGTTTTACAACCCTCCTGTGTTCTGAATCCTACGAGCGTCGCCAGAACAGAACAGGAGTGTCTACACGGTGTAGGTGACGATGAGTCAGACTGACAGTGGTGAGGTGAAGGATCTGTTACGGTTCTCTGTGTTTATACCTTACATGGTGAGGTTGAGTTTCAAACGTCATATATCAAAATTAATAATCTGTAAGAGGCTTATTGCACTCAGGAGAACATAATTGGACACGTGAATGGAGTCTACAGTCCTCTACACCAGTCTATATTATACAGTCTTCTATGCCCATCTACACTCTTCCACTCCATTTTACAGTCTTATATGTAATTCTACAGCAGTCTACAGTCTTTTACACCACTCTGTAATGTTTTCTTCTAATCTTGTAGTCTTCTACACCAGTTCACACCCTTCTACAGTCTTCTAAACCCTTTTTAAAGTCTTCTGCAGACTGTTACACCATTCTACATTCTGCAGCCTTCAACATTAGTCTTCTACACCCTCTACACTCTTCTACACCCTCCCATGCCCTCCTACACCTTCCTGCAGCCTTATCGATATAAGATCTGTCTTGATTATAGATGTTTATTGTATTGATTATGGAAAAAATCTAAGTTTGGTGTGATACTTGCTTAAACACTAAATGGGTAAAAGTATTGGGACACCTCCAAATGCAAAGTTTCTTCTGAAATCAAGCTTCTACACACTTCTATGCGAGTCTACACCATTCTACAGTTTTCTATGCCATTTTATTTATATTTACTTGACCAGCTATACATGCATTTGCACAACTGTGTCAGCAATGGGTGCAGTCTGCAGAAAGATGTGCACTTTAAAAAAATATCAGGTTTGGAACACGTCTGAAAACAGACCGCAAATTTATTTGTCACCAGCTGTAAAACATTGTGGACCTCAGAGGCTGAGTTGATGATTATTGAAATAGCCAGTATGTATTAATTGATTCAACCCTGTATCTTACCTGGGTCATCTTGGCCAGGTCCAGAGAAGGCCTGTGTTTCTGTGTGTCTGCAGGTCTGCGACGCTTCACTCCGATTTTCTTGTCGTTCAGAACACAAGGCTGAGAGCGACTGCGGGACAGCCCACCCTGACCTGCGCGACGATCAAGCTCAGGGGTGGAGTCCGGGGAACTGGCCTCTGACGGTCCTCCACTGGGCTCAGCCAGGCATATCTGTTCATGAGAGAGGTAGAGGGGGGTTTCGGAGACAGTGGCAGAAAAAGGAGTGAAAGCCTGCCTTTGGAAGTTGACAAAAGCCGGTAGCTCCAGCAGGTTGGAGCGTGTGGGGAGGCTGAAGCTGGAGCTTCGTTGCATGCCAGAGAATCCGGTCTGAGTGAATGTGGATGAAGATAAGGTGGAGCCACGCTGGACACTGCCCCCGCTGTGACAACGACGCTTTTCCACAGTCGTCCAAATCCGTGAACCCTGTGGTCGCCATGGAGACCGGCAGCCGGGCGGTTCGTCTGAGCAGGACAGTGACCGGCACTGCCGTTTGCTGGGCGGCGCAGTGGTGGCGTTTGGAGTTTCACTCAGGCTGAGGTCCCGCAGCAGGCCGCTGATGGACCCCGCCGCACCAGCCTCCGGCAGGACATCCCATAGACTCTCAAGACTCGCACCCACTGGTCTCTGTCGAACCCCACAGCCGTGGCTAACGTCCGGCCACCGGCCCGGCTCTGGAACGGGAAAATGAAACGTAAAACTAATGCAGTACTGGAGCTGGATTAGATTAATCAAGAGTTTCTGCACTGTACTGGATTCATACTGGATTAGAAACACTCCACAATTACTATTATTAGACTATTATAAAGTACACAATACAAATTGATACTGGAAACAAATCACAGAGATAAGGATGAACACCAGAACGATGTGTCTCTGTCTGTTAGTCCGAGTCTGAGGTGGTGTGTTTGGAAATTTGTTCCAGCTTGTGCTGCAATTACCACGTTTTACTGCTTATCTTCCACCTTAGGTATGCAATGCTGTTCTGCTTTTCTGAACACATGAATCATGTTCTAACACAGAGGCTATTACACATTTCTTTCAATAATATTTTGTTTACATACACCTGACCCTACTAGCATCAAGTCAAATGCCTTGTGTGTTAGAGGGGTATTGAGCATTGAGCTATAGAGCAGTGGCACTGTCTTCTCTAGTATTTTTGGGATGAGTGTGGGAGTTGGGGATGAAGTCGGGGTGGGGTAGTGATCATCATTCTGACATCACTTAAACTCTTGTCCTTTAATGCCATCAAACCCCCTCAGCAATGCTCCAGAACCTAGTAGAATGTCTTCCCTGGACAGTAGAGACTAACTCCAACAAAAGGAAGATGCATTTAATTTTAATACCCTTAATTATACTGTGGCCCTTTTCATGAGGAGAAAGCCTGGTCCATAAGACGGTGTCCCAAACACCATCACACCTAATTTCCACCATTTTGCAGTAGTGTCCAAAAAACACAGTGCAGAATTTCAGTGCACTTTAAACAAACAATATACCCTAGAGGACATGGTATACCCACAACAACGGCTGCATAATGAGGGCTGCATCCCAAATACATACTAAACACTACATACTATTGCTACAAAAAAATATCAACTAAAGACCAATCCTAATCATGGGGGTTTGGCAGATTTGTACAAGGCCAAATTGTTTTCTTCACACTCCTCAATGTTCAATTTAGCTAAAATAGATATTAATTAACTGGTAAATGAGATCAATTACACTAACTTGAGGCAGGCTATCATCACAAATCTGACCCTGCTGGTGACGGCACAAAAACTGGAATGGCATACGTTTACTTTCAAAAAAGTAAAAGGAAGACTCGTCCACATAGGTGATGAGGTCAGGACGTACTAAAGTTCTTTTTCTTTGGTCTAACTTGACCAGAAGAACACAATGGAACACAAACACACATTTTCAGGTGTGAAAATACCCCAAGAGACTGACCTTCTGAACACTTACAGTCTAAGACCACTGTGAGACTACCGTGAGGTAACGTTTTTTGAATAGCAATTTTTTTTAGAATGCTGCTTCTTCTTCTTTTGGCTGCTCCCTTTAGGGGTCGCCACAGTGGATCATCATATTCATGATCCACATTATAGTTTTGGCACAAGTTTTACGCCAGATGCCCTTCCTGACGCAACCCTCACCATTTATCTGGGCTTGGGACTGGAACCAGAAGTACACAAACTACAAACCTAATGGCTGGTTAGCCAATGGCAAATTTTTTTTTGAATAGTAATTTTTTTAGCATGCAATTTATCTTAAATTCATGTTTAAGAAAAATAAGAAAAAAGGACATCTAAGAAAAATCTCTCTCAAATGCTTTGTGAATCCGGGTCCTGGATTTTCACATGCGTGAGAAAGTAAACCCATGATTTCCACAATGATGCATTTTTGATGCCACATATTTCTTACAAACCCCCTTTGGTTCTTACAGCTCATTGTTTTTTTGTTATCTTCATCTTTCTCCCCTGAGTTTCACTTTAAAAGCATGCACACACACACACACACACACACACACACACATACACACACACACACACACACAAAACTATGCTAACCACAGAGCGAATCAGCCAATACCTACACAACACAAGCTACCACACTCTTCTATGCCCCACTGCTACAATACCCAACTACACTGTACTACGTCCTACTACACCAATACTATGCTCTACTACACCTTAGTACACTGTACTATTCCCAACTACTGGGCTCTCCTCTCAGAATGTCTGGAATGCTGCTGGCTGAAATAGGAGTATCATTAAATCTTTAATGTCATCATATTTTCATGAAGGGACTGATAGAGCCTTCTTCCACCCGGTCGTCTCCAACAGCCCCCCTGAACCTGAGGTTTACAGCACAAACAGCTGGGAACTGTCAGGGGCTGATTGGGCGGGGGTGTCACAATACACACAACATCTGAAGGAGTCTAGGCATGTGAACCTTAGTCACAACACCACTTTACATGTTCTAGTCTAAATTACCACACACACACACACACACACACACACACACCGTGTGTAATCTGAAGTGTACACTGAATTTGGATTGATCAACCGAGCAGTGAAAACGTCCAGTACACCGACAAGGCTCTTTCAACTGATCTCAATGACCAACAGCTAAGCACCAGACAGCCTTAGCACAACTCTGACCAAACATCTGTTTTCTGTACTGTGATGACTTTCAGAAGACGCTTTATTATCTAGGTCAGGGTTCAATGCCAAGCAGGCCCAGAGCTGCTGTTTAAACACCTTTAAGTCTTCGTTTGACCTCTTTAAAGGGCAGACAGTTGCAGTTCATCACAGAGTTCATCACATATACAGTCATACATCATACCACTAGCAGTAAAATGCTTTGATGACTGTCCAATCAAAAGCCAAGCAATGACAACTACACTGATTTCCATTCTTCTGATTTAATTATTTTGCTGCCAGATATCAGCCATGCATCTCGTTCCACGGTTCCGACTTCACGTTGTTGGGTCTAATTATGTGATTTATGCTTCTGTACAGCTTTTTCATTGGATGCATGGGTTCTGCAAAGAACAAAATTTGTGGAACCACCCGGGAACCTATAGGAACCATCTGGGATACTGTAGCAACTGAGCAGGACCACCTGACAACACCCTAGCAATCACCAGACAACACAATAGCAACCGCTTGAAAGACCACAGAAATCAGCTTGCAACATTATTGCACCCATCTGGCAAGCGCATATCAGTACCACTACAGCAACCGGGGATACCACAGCAACCACCCAACACCAGAGCAGGCACCATTTACATTTACAGCATTTAGCAGACAAGTGGAGTGACCATCCCGGGACACAACTTAGAAACACCGTAGTAACCACCTGAGATGCCACAGCCACTACCCAGCAGACACCTTAACAACTACACAACACCATAGTAACTACCAGAGAACCACATGGGATACCATAGCAACCATACAGAAACTTCCTACCTAAAAGTGAGAACCATTTACTTTATTACATCTTTATTTAACATCTGATCTGTGAGTTCTGCAGTTATGAGTGTGAGGACTCACTTAAAAGGTTAAAGACACAGACTGAGCTAAGAAAGCACAGGCTACGTATTCACACTGCCTTCCAGCACAATCATCAAAGCTAACATCAGATGGATGGATCCATCTTCAGCCTTTAAATTGGGCTGTCCCCAGCCCAGTCACTATTTCCTGGAGGAGTGCCCGCATCTACAAACGGGGCGAGAATAGCATGTGCTTGACCTCGATAGCGACAGCAGCTCGGCTTGGGACACGGGGGATTTTTCTGAAGTCAACAACAAAATGCTCCTGTCCCAGGGCACGGGGAGGAACAAAAGGCAGCCTCAGCAGGACACATCATCGTGGGCATCACGGTTATGTGCCAGCAACGGCCAGGCTAACACCAGCACAAAAACCTATTGATCTCGTTTTGGGACCCAAACTCCTGTTTGTTTATTCAACCCGAAGACTAGAGGCATTATTGTTCCACCTCTGCTTTCCATGTCCTGATATAGTGAAAACAATCTGCCCTTACACAAATACTACCAAGGCGCCTGAGGGCTAAAGAGGCATCTGAGGCCTTAGAAGCAGTAGCAAACCAACTAAACTAAAACAAGAACAGACAACTACCGTAAAGATTAGGTCTGTTAGGTGGCAGCAGCTAGGCTGGCAAAGTCAACGAATTATGGACAAATCCTATCGATGTGCCCGTCGCTCTTAAGAACTAACAAAACAAAACAAAAAATCATAGACAACACTACGCAGGTGCCTGAAGCCTTTATTGTCGAGGCTAGAAAAGTTAAACCAACAAATTACAAACACTTTCACAGTGGCTTGTATGTAGTAATGGCTAGACTAACATAAATACACCAAGCATTACAGACTAAACTGGAGGTCTTTTTAGCCGCTAATGCAGGACATTACAAAGAAATGCTATCAATATGTCTACAAGGCCAGCAAAATCGCTGCAGATTGTATGAAAAAGTGAATCAAACTAAATTGAGCTGCCAATGGTATGAACTGACTTCCTTCCGTTAGTTGCAACTAGGCTACCAAAAAAAAAAAACAAAGCAAGAAATTAGATAGAAATGTGTATTTCTCATAGATAGTATCATGTGAGGTTAGCAGGTAGTACTAACCCCAACTAAAAAAAAAAAGCACTACAGACTAAAAAAACACACAAATACCATCAAAAAACCTGAGGCTTTTGCAACTATGCCAACAAAGTTAAGGTAAGAAATGATGCACATAAAGGCCCCTGAAGCAGACAGGCTAACAAAGTGTGGCATCGATACCTCGAGGCATTATTACTGAGACCATCAAAACTGACTAAATCAGCTGTAAACCCAAGGACCCGAGGCCTTGTAGGCATTAGTGACCAGGCTATTAAAAGTAGTACCTGTCAAACCTAGAACATTAGTGGCATCACGTTACAACTCTAAGCGCTCTCAGGTGTCGGACCTCCTTGGAGAGAGCAGGACAGGTGAGGGCGAACAACACTGACTTCTGTTTCACTCTTTTGAAAGGTCTGACCTCTCACAAATCTGTCCACAATATACATACATAATCTTATATACATACATAATCATCGACATTTATATATACAGTCGTGAAAATGTAGGACACCTCATCAACACCATATTATTTTTATTATATTTAAACATATAGACATTCATATGGATCTTCATTTGAACTTTACTGAGAGATGGAGATGATACAGTTAAAAACAAATACAAAATGAAATCTATGAAAAAATTTAAAACAACTGTTCAGCCGAAGAGAACAGTTGATGTCAATGTGCGAGTACCATCACAAAGAGAATGTTGATTCATAGTAGGTGTTTCAAGGAGGAAACCCTTACTTTCAAAAAAAATCAGGGCAAAAGTAAAGTTTGCCAGAGAACAAAGAGCAGGATTTCTGGAACAATGTCCTTTGGACAGATTAATTATTTGGGCACAGCAACAGAACACAAACACAGCAACCAACCTCATACCAACTGTGAAGCATGGGGATGCAAGTGTTCTGGGCTGCTTTACTGCAGGGTCTGGAGATCTGTCCATCAAAGAAACCACTACAAAATCTTTATTGTATCAGAGGGGGTTTGAGCAACATTATCGTCTATACAAAGACTGTCGCTGAAACGTCACATAGCTGAACAAATTCTGCATGGAGGCGTGGGAAAATCTTCCTTCCAGTCGAGGTCGGGGACTGGTAGACAGTAGATTGATTACTGGAAGATGGTAGATAGATAGTTTAACCACATTGTGTGGATAAGTGTGTGTGTGTGTGCGCGTGTGTGTGTCTTGTTTAGAAAACATCAATATGCCATGAAACTACAGAGATGACCTTTGTTATCATATCTAAAGAACAGAGCATTTCATACCAAACCCACACCAAATATGTCCTTTTAACTTACCGTATTTTCCGGACTATAAGCCGCTACTTCTTCCCCACACTTTAAACCATGCGGCTTATAATGAGGTGCAGCTTTTTCTTCTTATATATGTTATTTTCCAGGGTTTTTTTTTTTTAAGTTTGCGGGTGCGGCTTATATTCCGGTGCAGCTTATAGTCCGGAAAATACGGTAATTTACATTTAAAAACACACATGCACTTGCAAATTCACACACACAAACACCAATCAGCCATAACACAAACTACTGATAGCTGACGTGAATTACACTGATCTCAATCCAACCAGGTACCAGGTATCAAAAAGCGAGACCAGATTTGAGTCTACTTGATTAGTGTGGTGTAAGTTCCAATGCGATGGGAAAGTGCTTTTACGCAGGTAGTTATATTGTTGTGGCTGCTTAGTGTCACAGAGAGAGAGAGAGTTACATTACATAATGTACAACATACATTTCTCAAGAAGTGTTTCCCACCAGACTGACAATAAATGACTGTATTTACATTTTAACTCAACTGTCATTACAATTAAGTAGAACTCGTGAACAATTGGGGGAATTTCCCTTTAAAGCTGTGGTAGCAGAATCGAGTTAGAGGCTGAGCTCAGTGCAGTGCCACACAGATCAAGAAAAGTGAAACCTGACAACTTTGAGAGAAGATATGTGCACCTTGTTTTTGCATTTTCCACCAAAATAACAAATGAAAATCACACATACCTGTGATTGCGCACGAGAAGAGAGCCGTTCCCTGACTCATGGTTGGCGGCTGGCGCTGTGGAAACAGACAGATATGTTAAATGAGGAGGCATTTGTAAACGGGATGAGAGCACCAGGTTAGAGAAATCAAGTAAGCCCCTATACTCTGGTGAGATCTTGTTCATAATGAGACAGGAAATCCCATGCTCCCACCCACCCATGTGTTCAAACAAGAAGAAAACCAACCCAGCAAGGTCAGGTGAACCACAGTCATCTGTCAGCCGGTGGAAACTGGTGCAATTACAGCAGATTCCATCTAGTGAGAAGCTCACCAAGCTTAGGTACTAGACCGAAAACTACACTTGGGCCCAAAACTGAGCAAAGGGGTGAGTGGGAGGGGTCTGCCAGACAGAATGGGTTGACTCTGATTACAAGGTGGGGGATTACGTGCTATGGAGATGGTTAAAGAGCAAACATTAATAGCACAGACAACATCCCAGAAATTTTCGACTGCGGAAACGTCTGCCGTGGCACCAATTTGTTGGTCATCTCCACCAACACAAAAGTGGGACTCATCACTGAAGATAACCTGCTGCCCTTCTGAGTGACTCCATGAAAGTCTGGCACAACACCCTTGCAGTCTTTGGTAACAATGACGTGGTGTTCAGGGCAGTCATTATAACAGTCTGCATGCATGAAGTCCTGTATCTGCCTGTGGTACTGGCACTAACAGGATGACTCATGGAGGGCATTATAGTTGTTAGAATGTCCACAATTGTAGCTGTTATGTCAATCTGTTGGTTCTCCCTCTCTGTGGATCATGTAGGTCTCTCAGATTTTCTATGGGGTTGAAGTCTGCAGACTGGCAAGGCTGCTCCAGGACCCTGAAATGCTTTTTACTCAGCCACTCCTTCATTGCCCTTGCAGTGTGTTTGGGATCATTGTCATGCTGGAAGACCCAGCCACCTTCCATCTTCAATACTCTCACTGATGGAAAGAGGTTTTGGCTTAAAATCTCACGATACACACTTCCCTTAACACAAATTGCCGTCCTGTCCACTTTGCAGAAAAACAGCCCCAAAACATGATGTTTCCACCTCCATGCTTCACAGTAGGTATGGTGTTCTTGGGAAGCAACTCAGCATTTTTCTATCTCCAGGCATGACGAGTTGAGTTTTTACCAAAAAGTTCTATTCTGGTTACACCTGACCACATGATATTCTCCCAATCCTCTTCTGGATCATCCATATGTGCTCTGGCAAACTTCGGACATGTACTTGCTTAAGCAGGGGGACACGCCTGGCATTGTAGGAGTCCCTCTCGGCATAATGTGTTACTGATGGTAGCCTTTGTTATTTTGGTCCCAGCTCTGTGCCACAGTTTTATTCAGACCAACCTGCTTGGTGCATGTCTACAATTTTCAACCTGGTGTCCTTCGACAGCTCTTTGATCTTGGCCAGGGCTGAGTTTGGAGTCTGACTGTTTGAGGCTGTGAACAGGTGTCTTTTATACAGATAATGATATCAAACAGGTGCCATTAATGTAGGTAGCGAGTAGAGGACAGAAGAGCTTCTTAAAGAAGTTGTTACAGGTCTGTGAAAGGCAGAAATCTTGCTTGTTTGTAATTGACCAAATACTTACTGTCCATCATAATATACAAATAAATTCTCTAAAAATCCTACAATGTGATTTACTGAATTTTTTTCAGAGATGAAATGTAACTATGATGAAAATTACAGACCTCTCTCATCTTTATAAGTAGGAGAACTTTTTTACCCCACTGTATGTATATATAAGTTCTAAAGATCTTTTAAAAAACTGTCAAATAATGACTCCTATTGGCTGAGACAAAGGAAAGCACCACCCACCCCTGCGGCAGGAGGATTTCAGGTCACATGAACCCCTTAGGACAACAATATGGGCTATTGGCAATAATAGCCAATCACTACAAAAACATATTTTCTGCCAATCCTGTGATGACTGTGACATCACTTCCTGTGAATTGAAACAACAATGCCTGTGCTTTTCCAGCTAGCTGAACTCGTGGAAAATAAACTCCATTAGTTACGTTCTGTAAACTGAAAGGGAACTCTTTATGATCATATCCACTGATTCCGGGAAAACAACCTCATTCATAGAGTCCACACCGGCAGGAAGTACTGGGAAACTGGGAATGTGGTCAGATATGCTATTGTCTCATTGCCTAAACAATCAATTAGAAAGCAACCTCTTCTTACCAGCTCCAAGGTTGACTCTTTGGACGTTACATCATCGACACCCTTCTTTTCCAGTGTTTTAGTGTGAATAATCACCATGGCAACACACATCTTTGCCGTAGCATATTCCAGTACATGGAAGATCTAGGCATCTTCAGACAGCGCTGGCTGATCAGAGTACACACTCCCGTTCACACCAGGCCCCCTCGTTACTTCTGGAATGTTCCTCAGTCGCCCTCTCGACCCTGCGGACACAAAAGAAAGACATGGGTCAGGCTTTGGCCTCCCACACTGTCATAAAACAACAATACAAGCAACAGACGGAGGCTGCTGCTGAACCCAGTCAAGCCTGCAGCCTAAAGCACCTTCTTTAATAGTGAACTGAACTTTTTGTGCAGCCAGGACACCCGATCCTTCACACTCACACAATAGCCCTGTACAGATGGCACCATGCCACTTTTCTTACTGATCTTACATGATTTCAAAAATTTCTTCACTTTACAATGGATCTGTATACCCACCTAATCATCCATACCCACCCAGTCATTCACTCCCACCCATGCACAACAACAGTCATCCATACTCAACCACAGTCATCCATATCTACCCTCAGTCATCCGTACCAGTCATTTTCTACACTCATGCACATCTGCCAGACATTTCTTTCATGTCTGCTTTATGCAGAAGGTATTGAAGGAGCTCCCGCTCTCCTCAGTGAGGAGAATTTCATTCATCAGAGGAAACATCTTCACACATCTGCTGCAGGCCTGTGTACACAGCAGGACGGACAGGGTGTTAACACCTCACTGAAACACTGCAACACTGTGGAAGACTACAAAGAGCCATAACCTACTCCTGTCCCGGGAATAACGGCAGGATAGGCTAATGACAGGCGAGAGGGATCCAGTTTCCTTCTGCAATCCCTCCTTACTGCACGCAGGGCCTTATGGTGTCGGGAGGTTACAGAGAAGTCGTGTAATCTGCTCCTCGAGACAGGCTGAGAATAGCAGTGACCTTGTGGTTATCAAAACATACAGCCCTTCCTTTAGCTTTAAGTGGCACGCCTCATACTGTAAACCAGTAAAGCAGCTGATTGGAGCCACATGTACATCAACAATCACTCATTCACAAGCCTACCTTCAGGAAAGTCAATCATCTCCCCTGCCCAACATACAGATACAACAGTCTGGTCAAATCCTCTCCCACCAGTACCAGGAATTAAGTCTTACAACCAGAGGACTGAACTTTGTGTACAGAACACACTGTATTTTAGGTTTCATAACTTGGGATCAGAGTAACCTACAGATGTGACATACATAACACACAAAACGTACCCTACTTAACCATGGTCTCATCATTTTCAGATGAACTATGTATATGCTCCATGTGTACATGTTCAGTCCGCATGCAAACTCTGAATGATCAGCAAGAGGGGGCGGGGCTAATAATGTCACTGCACCAGATATTGGGTTATAGAAGAAAATGAGAGGGGAGGGCCTGTTTGCTCTCTTTCTTTGCTCACACAGTGTTCAAATTCCAGAATAAAACTGCATAATACAGACATAACAAATAACATACATAACAAAAATAATCAAACATTTCCATACAAACCATCCACTTACACTCTTTCCTGGAATTAAATCTTACACCGATGGTAACCTGTATAACTAATATGATGAAGTTCTAAATAAATTGATATTTACCATGTATTGCCCAGGCCTGGTTATACTTGTGCAAAAAAAAATATTCCATTCAATTATTTAGGAGCTGAGGGGTCAGAGAGTTCAGTCAGACTGGATTAGAAGATATTCAACACAGTAAAGCTTTAAAAAGTCACTACTAAATAAGTCCAGGATGTTTGGTTATAGATACTGATTAAAGACAGTGATTTTAATTCAGTGTTCATTAACATCTGTTTACCTAAGCTGTGAGATTGTACTATTAATACAAAACACAAACATGGACCGGGTTGGCTGACTGTCTAAATTAAGGGACTGGGATGGGATGGGGACATGCCTAGTGCAGAAGAACCACTTTGGGTTCCATAAAGAACCATTTGTGTAAAAGAGATGTGTAAGAGTAAAGAACCTTAACAGCTGAAGCTTCTTTAGACCTATACAGATTCTTCAGACTTTACAAACATGCTTCTTCACAGAACCAAAAGAGGTTCTTCAATGGTGACACTCAAATGAACCACTTAATGCACCTATTTTGTAAGAGAGCCGCTGGGAACCCTGGCCATGTCCAGGCCTGGAGAAGAGAAGAGCATGACTAGATTCGCTAACGCCTCCGAGATACAGCACAGCCGTGCTCTTTATCAGAGTATGATCTTCTGCAGCTTGGTAGAGAACATGGAGGCCTGCTTTAATCATTTTGTTTTGATCAAAGAGTAGAGAGAGAGAGGAGAGGAGGGGAAAAAAGAAAAACATCACATTCCCCCTCCAGTCATGGAGAACCAGGAACATTCCAGACCTGCTGGAGGGCATTTATACATCACTGATAATTCCCCAGTGAGGACCACCAAACCGAGCTGACCTGTGGTCACTGCACAGCCTCGTTAACTTCAAACAGCACTGACGTCCATCAGCTAAAAGAATAAATCAATCCCAACAAGTCAATTACATAAATAAAATTAGAGTAAAATCTAATAAACACACATTTTCACTGACCACTGATGTTTGAGTTTACTATATACTGAATTTTACAGGTAGATGCTCTCACTGATCACTGACCACTGTTTATCTGGTTTATTCTAACATTATAGAGGCTTAATTAAAGACACTCACACTGACCACTGTTTATTTGGGTTTATTCTAATGTTATAAATCTTTATGGTTTTATATAACCTATAACTGCTTTTGTTCACTGCACATTAATGTCAGTTTCTGTTTATAAACCAAACAAATGACTTGCTGCTATCTGAACTTCGATAAATATTGAGCACTCTAACATGTTTACAGCCTCAGCGTGGTGTGGAGAGGCCCGCTGACATTCACAAACATCCAGAGAATTAAAAAAAGCAGTGTTTTGGAAAGCCCTTGGAGGAGGCCTGCAGCGCTGAATGGAAACGTGTTGGTGTTCGCTGTGAAAAACGAACTGGCTCAGCCTGGCAGGGATTTGGCAGGAGAGGGACTTTCTCATGCAGGAACGAGGTCGTTGGGTAAACACAGCAGGCTTTTCCTCGACACTCTGACCGTCTGCATCGAACCACACCAGAGCGAAGGGAAACAAAAGACTACGCTCACATTACAGTGCTGAAGTGGCACGACTGTGAGGGTCCTGCTTCAATATAACAGATCTGACTCCGCCTCCATACACACAAAATAATACACCTTTAATACACTTTGAAGGTGTTCAGATGGTTCTCTGAGTTAGACTACATTCACATTGCAGAACTCAAAACTCAATTCCAATGTTTAGCTCAGATTGGATCTGGCGATTTTGACGATTCACATTCACATCGGTCAGTAACAAATCGGTCACTGAAATGCCACGCATGCGTACATTCATAAGTTATGGAAACAGGTCACTAGTTCAAACACCACTCAACATAGCATTTGTTTACGCATAGTACCACCCTTCAACAAAAAGAGAGGCAATTACTGACACTCTCTGATGCCTGACCATGTTTATTTGGGTTTATTCTAATGTTATATAGAGTTAATTACAGGTAGACCCACTCGCTGACCACTGACTTTATGTTAAATTAGGATTATTCTAATGCAGGAATAATACGTACCAATCACATGAACAGTACACATGATGCTATTCAGCCAATCAGATCTGTTGCTGCAGGTGAATTAAAACAGCACAGGTCATAAATGGGGAGACCGATCACCTGTTGAAATATGGATTGGAGTTCTCATGACACCCAACATCTGCTTACAGATAAAGTCCTGCCCTTCAACACAAAGGGCCAATCAGCTTTCTGCTTTGCTGTGAGTGGATGAGGGTGACGATAATGTGCCCCTAGTGGTGAAAAGCAATAATGCAGAGTTATTAAGTTCTATATTGAGATGCTCATTTTTCTGAAGCTTCTGTTTTGTTTTTAAATTTGACCAAAATAAGAAAATTCAGAGTGTGTGTTGTTTACAGCGGCTCTCAGTTCAGTGTGAAACTGACAGTAAATATAACTGTAATTGGACTTTAATCTGATTAGACGTTCAGTAACGTAAAATCTGATAGAACTCAATTAGATTACTTCAGTGTACAGAATATGGAACCAAATCAGAAAGCAGTTAGACAGTGTGAGGTTCCAGACCTCTAACTGGACCTTACTGAACACTGCTGTCAGTCAGTACAGAGACTGCACACAGTAAACACAGCCGCTAAAGTTCAGTCGAACAGGCTGTGGTCTGGAGTGAACGGTGCTGTAATGTATGGTGAAAACAGCTAAAGGCAGATGAAACTGGGGCAGAGAGCTCACTGCTTTGCATCTCCAGCCAGAACTGCTGAGCAATGGCTTCTCCCAAAAACCACACGCCGCTATCTGCCATCTCAGACAGAACTTCTCCACCAACGACACGCCGTTATCAGCTGAGCTGCACGAACAACCACGTCAGCTGGGGGCCAAGTTCACATCAGCTCTGTGCCGCGTGGGGACGGACTATTGCCTGAATCCTTCCAGCCTGCCGTCCCAGAATCTCAGCACTGATCTCCACCCCAAACACCAGCTCCCTTCTTCAGACTGCAATCTGGACTGTATCCTGATAAGATTTGAACCACATGCTTTTACAATCAATAGTCAAATGTGTCTCTGATTATTTGGACTGAAACCAGATTGCTGTGTGAGGTGAAATATAATGAAGCAACCCTAGGGTTCATCACTTCAGCCTCTTCCTGTGTTGTGCTTAAGATGGTGATGGTCAGCTCTGAGTGGCACAGCGATCTAATGCCACTATGATCTGAGGATCGCAGATTTGAATCATGCTGCTTGCCATGGCAGTCTGAAGGAGAGCAAAATGGCGGCACAGGCGTCTGTTAGCCACTGAATCAGAGCAGGGGTGTCCGGCAAGGATTGCAAATGGCAGCAGTTTGAAAAGAGGTAGTGGCTGATGTCATATGTATCAGTGGAAGCATGCACTCGTCCTAGTGTCAAATGTGATGGGGGAGAGTGGGGATAGGGGGATAATGGGGAATTGGCACTTCCAAATTCACAATCTTACACTCATGCATTTGGACACACTTAGGGGGAAGAACAGCAGACCAATTTGAATTAACCACTGTTTCTGTACTACAGGGGAGGAGTTTGGCTTGTACTGAGAGACATTTGAGTATTACTTAGAGGAGTTCTGATTGAACTAGTAGGGGTAAGGGTTGTACTGGGTGGAGTTTCAGTGGTACTGGATTTTTATTGTACTGGGAGGGTCTTGGGTTATACTGCATCTCAAAGCACCTCCTGTGGTCCGAGTAATGGGATTTGCCTCTAGTTTATGGGTTTTCAATGAGTTTACACTTGCATGTGCCTACATCGGTCGATATATAATCCTGATCCACTGCACGCACAGCCCTCAGCTAAATGTTCACTCGCGTCTTCACTCAAAGGTGAAGAGTCTGATCCTCTTCTGGCTCACTCGCCTGCTTTTATCTGAAGACTCATGCCTGACTGTCACTGACCCGCCCATTCCACACCAGCAGCCCTGCAGGACAGTGACTTTATGCTTCCTGCAATTAATGTAAGCATGTGATTAAACGATGTGAGGTCAAGTGATGAATCTGCTGAGCAAAGTGCATGATCTAATATCAATCCTGAGCAGAACCACGTAAAAATGAACACAAGCACCAACTATAAACTTGATATTTGATTCCTGACTTATAAATCTCTAAAAATAGAGCTGAAACAGCAGCGGTCGGCTGGAGTCCGAGACTCGTCTGAACTTCAGTCCATGTTTATATATCACAGAGTGTCATTCAGGGTCAGAAAGCGCACAGTCAAGTCTACAAGAGATTACTGAACACCTCCACCACCTATTCCTTTGTACAGACTCTACTCCACTCTACACTACGCTACACTACACTACATTATGCTACTCCACTTGTGTTTTGGTACCTGGTTAATTTTCTAATACCATAGAGCCCCCAGTAAACGGTACTACGGTTCTTCTCAAATACTTTTCGCTAACACAGCATGTCCAAAAATCCACAGTTCACAGAGGACATGCCCTGCTGGAAAGGCTGGGCACAATGAGCAGGACAGTCCTGGCCCAAAGCCCGGTGGCTGCCTGGCACCTGAAACCTCTGAGAGAGCTGAAACTCAGCCTTTGGGTTCAAGCCTCCACCATTCCAAATGTTGAGAGGAGCACCAGCTAAGAATGTGCTCAAGTCCTTCGCCACAAGCAGGAATTCAGTCCTGTGGAGGGAACCAAATCCAGCCCATGTGTTCTCCTTTGTCCCAGGGCCACGAGGCTACAGAGACAAAACTCCATACCTGTTCCACTGCTGCACTCAGATTCATTACTCATTATTAACTCCTCACAATCCTTCACCCACACACTTTTACCGGGACATAATCATAATTACAACCTATAAAATATACACTATATGGACAAAAGTATTGGGACACCTGCTCATTCCTGGTTTCTTCTGAAATCAAGGGTATAAAAAGAGTTAATTCTGGGTTTCTACTGTCCAGAGAAGACTTCACTAGATTCACCACCCCAGCTTAACCCAAAAGTACCGGAAGGGGCTCCAACATTCCAGAGAACACCGTTCCACTGCTTCACAGCTCAACATTTGGGAGCTTTATACCCCTCTAGCCCAAGCTTGGAATTAGGCAAATATCACAATGAATTTCAGCTTTATACCTCAATTAAGGTTAATGAACAATTATAATTAAAAAAAACAACAAGTTTCTTTGGTACAATTTGGTCAGTTGGCTGTGTGTTGAAAATACAAAACAACAACACAAAGAAAACATAACCAATATATGAAAAATTCCTTCAGAAGGAGGTTCTGACCATCAGTTTCAGTTTTGATGAACTTTTCATTACTTGCATGAGGGGTAGGTTTAAAAAACAACATTTTTCACAGCACAGCTTTGATGACAAATTCATGTTTATATGATAACAGCAGGTCCAGCAGCTCTTATGATTCCAAGATGAGGAAATGTAGTAGAGCCCATTTTACTCCTATAAAGGTTGTTTTCAAACTGAGTTTGGAGTTTAAAGATGCAGCTAATGATTCTCAGCTGGAGCCTATTTAATAAAAGACTTTTATTAAAAGACCTGACAGCACAACAGCGCCCCTTCTGGGGAAAACCAGCAAAGAAGAAACACTTTATCTTGAGTTGATCATGTAAAATCCATTTGACTCGTATTGTAATGAACAGCGTAAACGGCAGTGATTACCTTATAAGTTAGCTAGTCCAGTATTGTATTTCAGTTCAAGTAAAAAGCCAGCACACCAGCAAACAGTAGAGCAGCAACTTATCCCCACCAAGCACAACCTTGGAAGCCATGTAACCCCATGACCCCCAACTGAACTGAAATATTAACATTTGAATTGGGAATCAATTGATTTGGGACCTTGTGATTCAGAATGGAGTCAATTTGAGAAATCAGTGGTGATACCAAGCCCTGTATGGAGTCAAAAAAAGGTTGAGCTTGTAAAACAATGTTCACAGACGTACAGAAATGTGCTTAAGTCCAAATCCACAAATGAACTGGAATGTGCACAACTGAA
The DNA here is from genome assembly GCA_034509495.1 of Acestrorhynchus altus. NCBI lineage: Eukaryota > Metazoa > Chordata > Actinopteri > Characiformes > Acestrorhynchidae > Acestrorhynchus > Acestrorhynchus altus. The sequence continues at coordinate 27,034,802 of CM067510.1, read as the reverse complement.
ATTAATAATAATAATAATAATTCACAAATGTGGGGAAAAAAAATTTAAATATTGTTGTGAATGCACACCTTCTCAGCTCTGCAAATTTTGACCCAGTTTGATGGGTAATTGATGGGCTAATACGAAAGCTTTACCTCGTCCAATCAGATTGTGAATGTTATTTAACCAATCACAACTGATTTGTTGATGTCTGTCAATTTTGGCACGCTGTTGGAACATGCCAATAATGCTCCATCATGGTGTTTCCAGCAAGAGATGCAACAGAAAGCCAGGTGGTGGTTGGTGTAGCGCAACAGAGAACACCACCAGCGAGGCATCACACCATGTGGACAACTGGGGTTCAACTGTGCTGTGATATTTTTTTTTTTTTTGTCAGAACAATGACAAAGCATTCTGGGTGTGTTCCAACAGTAGGCCAAAGTTGAGAGACATCAACAAATCAGTATTGTGATTGGTTAAATAAAACTTGAAAAGCTTTCCTATTGGCCCATCAATTAGCTGTCAAAACAGGGACAAAAAACTGCAACTGCAGAAAAAGTTTTGCACAAGCAACAGAGAATGTGCACAATCACAACATTTGATTTACAAATGTTAATCTTTTCTACATGTTTAAAAAATAAATTTCTATGTAAAAAATATTTCTCCCACATTTTTTAATGATTATTATTATTATTATTATTATTATTATTATTATTATTATTATTATTTTTAACACTGCAAAGGTTACACATTATTCCTAATGCAAATTTTATTATTATTTATAACGATTAAAGCAGAGGTTTAAAGGACCTCTTGTTTACACTTGGTGTCACATGGCATCATGTCTGGTGGTGTGAAAAGTTGGACTTTAGGTTTGGAATGATGGGAGTAGGACAGTGGGGGATTTCTGCTGCAGCAGCAGATTCAGGCCAAGGTCAGAGAAACAATGCTGGAGGAGATGGCGGTGTCGGTGCTGCGCTGGTAAAAGGCAGGTAATGGCGCGTGACCCTATACTTTTATAAATAAAGGTGCTACAAAAGGTTTGAATGGTGACACAGAAGAACCTGTTTTGCCTCCATAAAGAAGCAGGACTGTAACCAAAATGTGTAAGAGTGAACAACTGAAGTCTGAAGATGAGCAGCAGTGAAGGGTGGTCCCCCTCGTTAGACCGCCCCTGCACTGACCTCGTTAGAGGGGTTTAAACACACACACAGTCAGGGAAACTGCCTATACATTTGTTTGACTAGGTGGTGCACGGTGTGTACTAGAGCTGGGCGAGATGATTCAAACCTTGTTTGTAAGAGAAATGGTGATTTACGATACAAAGATACAATACGATAAAACCTGAACAGAGTATAATGTTAAAGTACCAGTATTTAACTGCAACAGCAGAAACACAGCATGCTCTTCCACCAGAACCTGGAAGGAGCACATGGAAAGGAGGTGGTGTTAAAAGGGATGGTATGCTCGCGATGGGCTTCGTTAGCTCTGTTTGCGATTAATGAACAATTATTTTAATAAAGGACAGATGACATTTTTTGGAAGAATTTGGAAGTGCCAATTCCTCAGACCCATCACACGCGATGGTCCTGACACTGGCCACTCGGAGCCAAACGTTTTGCTCAAGGTCCTAAGCTAGCTCTGTGTTACAGTTCTCCTACAGTTATTCTTTTTAATACCCTTGATTTCAGAAGAAAGAGTGAAAGAGCTCCTTGGCAGCAGCTAATTATCCAGCATGTTAAATGCATGGTGTGATGATGCCATGGTAGTGACGTTTCACTCCAGGCCACAATTAATGATGACTAATGTAGCTAGCTATGGTGACACTGACGTGGTGGTGTGTTAGTGTATGTTATGCTGGTACGAGTGGATCAGACACAACAGTGCTACTGGAGTGTTTAAACACTGTGTCCGTCCACTGTCCACTGTAGTTGCTCCAAAAGCTCATCAATTTGGGTTTGTCATTCTCTAGTCCTTCATGAGTGCTCACAGGATGCTGCTTACAGGACACTGTTGGCTGGATACATCTGGTGGCGTGTTCTCAGTCCAGCAGTAGCACTGAGAGGTTTAAACACTCCAGCAGCACTGCTGTGTGTGATCCACTCATAGCACAACACACACTAACACACCACCACGTCAGGGTCACTGCAGTGGTGAGAATGACCCACCACCCACATAATAGCTGCTCTGTGGTGGTCCTGTGGGGTCCTGACCATTGAAGATCAGGGTGGAAGGAGGAGAATGAAGTGCAGAGAAACAGATGAACTACAGTCTGTAATTATAGATCTACAAAGTGCTCGACTCAAGAGCCAACACACAGAAACTTTAACTAACAGACTGAGACCATCAGACTCAATTCAGGTTCATTTCAGAGTCTGGGGTTGTTAGCAGTGAGGGGTTCACAGCTCTGGATGCATCAGATCAATTAGTCATAGACCTTCTCTCCAAGCTGCAGCCTCCAGAGCCAAACCAAACCCAAGAATTACCAAGGAGGGGGGCGGTGGTGTTTTTAGGAGCTCAGCCGAGAACGTCACTTTTTCAACTGTGGAACGAAGCCATGAATCCCAGGACAACAACTCCAGAGCCACCAGAGCCAACCATGTTTAAAACTCAGACTTTATAGCCCTGTCACGCAGAACTGGCACTTGATGGCGGCCCGTCAAAAGAGTCATATTTGTGAGTGTGTGAACGCAACCGCTGGCAGATGTGCCAAACCGATCTGGTTCTGCTTCCACAATACCCAGGGCAAAAGAGCGAGGGCCATGGGGGGAGTGTGTGTGTGTATGTGTGTGGGGGGGCACACGGCGCCCAGCCACAGTTTCATAAGCACACAGCTGCTCCAGCCACTTACCATAAACACAAAGGCCTGAGCATCTCAGAGGAGCGAGGCCTCAGACTCCCTATTCTCTCTGTTAAAGAGGGCGAGAGACAGGGGGACGGAGAGAGAGTGGGGCAGGGGGCATGGCATTTAATTACCAGCTCCTCAAACCTCATACCTGCACCGGGAGGAAACAGGTCGGCACATAGAGCTTTGCGAACACACCAGTCTATTAAAGACGCTCTTCGGAACAGTCTGAGACATGGTAGAGCTTTAACATCGACCCATTTACAAGTTTACAAACTGTTAGCAACCAATGAGAAAGAGAGAGGGGCGAGAGACCTATAAAACACACAGAGCTTTTAACAGCTTATTCGAGATCTTCGAGAACATCTATAAAGCTATAATCAATGCTGTAGATATTAGTTGCAGCAATGAGCTTTTACAACAATTATTTTCTATGTTTAATATTTAAATGGAAATATTTTTATATTGTTAATATTTTTATTGTATTATTGAATTTATATTATTTATCATTTTGAAATATTAATGATTTATTATTATTATTTTGACATCCATATTTATAACAGTCAGCCAGTCAGTCGGGTCACGGTTAATCCAGAGCCCACCTGGAGTCCTCAGGCGCAAGGCGGGAATACCCCCTGGACAGGGTGCCAATCTAACACAGGGTACCACAGACACACACGGTCTCACACACACATGCACACACACCTAGGGGGCAATTCAGCATGGTCAATTCACATGTGGATTTTTGGAGTACCTGGAGGAAACCCACGTGGACACAGGAAGAACAAACCAAGCTCCTCAAAGACAGTGACCCGAGCAGTGATGGAGCCCACAACCCCAGGCCCCTGGAGCTGTGTGACACATGCACTACCTGTGGCGTCATATGTTAATAATTACTATTATTACCATATTAATACAGCTATATTAAAGCCAGTGCAATAACAGTTTGCTTTATTATTATGGCTCTCGTACGTATTTGTGTACGTTCTCTGACAGCTAATAGACACAGATGGGATGGAGCAGGACCACTGTGGGGCAAAACCAAATTTTGATTCTGATCAGCCCTCGAATGGATGTACTGCTTAATATCCAGGCCGGTGTAAAGAATGCATGTGGGAAGAAAGTATGTGGGCAATGTTGGAGGAGCTGGCTGATACGACCTCAAATCACAATCATGATTAATAGATTATTTATCTCAATTATGATCAATGAATGAATATTTAGTTATTATTAGGGTTGTCAAATGTGTTCATTTCCATCACAGGGGAAAAAAAACGCCCAGCTATTAGTGGTAGACCTTCTCGTGGGACAGTGTTGGGTAGGAGGAGAGTAGGAGAAGCTCTGTGATAACTGATTATAAATGGATTTAAGGTGTTTATGACCTCATCAATAAACTTTCATATGAAACAATTCCTGGAGTGTTTATGAAGTACAGGACCTCAGTATTCCTCATTGTGTCCCCCTGTTTAAGCCCCACCCCCACACGCTCTGTACTGTACAGATTAAAACGTGGCGAGCGGTCCAGACAAAGTAAGTTATCAGACGTTCACACATGGTTGAGCAGTCTTATTAAGTTTCTGATCGACTGTAGAGGCCTTTGTACTTTGGATGCTTTCAGAGGCCTCGTGCTGCCGCACATGGCTCCATTGTTTTATAGTGGTCGTTTTGTCATTAACTAGGTCACTTAATCAGTTTTACCCCCCACATCCCCCCATGTTTACCATCCCCACCCACAGTAGAAGTTCCTATATTCAGTCACATGATCAGCACAGCTCGTTTTATTGCCTCATTTGCCGCAAGGGTAATCATCCCCAGCCACCAGAGGAGACACTTCTGCTTTTCCCGCCACGTTCAGGCCGCCGTCACTGTCAGGAAAATGAGTACAAACACTTAAAAGTGGAAGTGTCACTTTAGGGTGTGTTCACAAAATGTGTTCCTGCACAATTTCTCATCAGTGTGTCTGTGCACACTCTCTGCTCAGTGGTACACTGTGTGTGTGTGTGTGTGTGTATACAGTATACAAGACACACACACACACACACACACACACACACACACACACACACACACACACACACATATATATATATATATATACATACACATACATACATAAGTGTAATACTTCATTAAAAAGGACACAAATTAGATCTTTATTAGAGTTTGTATAGTGTTAACCCTAAAAACCAACCCTACCACTACCCTAACCTAAATTCTGTTCAGGATTTCATCATATTGCCGGTTTGAATCCCTGAACTGGCACAACTTGACAGAAGTGCCCTTGAGCAAGACACTAAAATCCGCAGCTGCTCACTGGCTGCTGCGGTTGGGCTGCCCACCCCTCAGGGCATATGTGCTCACTGCCCGCTAATGTTTGAATTCACCAGTGTGGATGAGTTAAATGAGGAGGACAAATTCATAGAGATTTTATAAATTGTTTTCCAAAGCATGGAAAGACTTTGGTACACGTACGTTTTGGTAATGCCATCTTCAAGCAGAGGCGTGATCCAGGGAATCTATCTCTGATCCTCCTTCAATCAGTGGTCTGGGGTTCACTTCAAGTGTGGAAACTATTTTGATCCCAGCATCACGTGTGATTAATTTTATCACATGACTGCATTAACTTATGGCCTGCATGGATAAAAACTCTCTAAGAATGGCTTGTTGTTTGTAACGTCATTGCTGAACTCTTCCATTCATTTATTCTGATGTTTAACAGTGTTTGTCGATGCCTCAGTGTCATCACTTTGGAAGATCTTCATGTTGGACCTTCTGACAAGCACCTGAGTGGAGTGAAGCTGCACTGGCTACTTAGTCTTCTGATGTACACAACCTTGCAGCAGCCATATTGTCCTCTCTTCCTGAAATACTGAAGCATTAACTGGCCCCAGTTTAACAACTGTGAAACTTTCAGAGCCAGAACCCATGACTGGATGAATCCCAGCCTAAAACAGAAACGGCTCGTCATCTGGTCTCGTGGCAGCAGGGAAAATGTTATTATCTTGTATTTCAAATAAACAGCTGTTACCCGATGCCAAACCTGTTCTGTGTGCTGAGAAGTCTTAAGAAATTAGGCCTATAACCCAGTTACGCCCAACTAACCTCCACAAACATTCTCTCACAAGGCCCTCTCCAAAAAGCTCTGTGAAATGAAGGGAGTCTGACAGGCGATGGGGGCTCATGTTGCACTCAGACGAGAGCAATCAGCATTTTTGCCCCAGGAGAAAAACCACTAACACGACAGCCTCGACAACGTCACGACCAACGTCAACAAAAACAACAACATACTGCAGCCATTCTGACACTCAAACACAGATCAGAGGGTTCTAGGTTTGAGAGAAGTCCGTTCAGGCTAAATAGACCAAGCTTTATGCACTCTAAGAACACAAACAATGGTTCTTTAAGGGTTCTTTAGTACAGACAATGGTTCTATATACAACCATGCATTATGAAAGGGTTCTTCTGACTGATGGAGAATGTGCTGTGGATTGCTCTATATAGAAGAGTTTTGCAAAGAGTTCCATATAAAAAAACAAAGAGGTCATATGTTATATCAGAAGGACCATTTTTGGTGCTATAAAGTATTCATTGAGTGATCATGGTTCTATTTAGAATCATTCTTCTATTAAAGAAACCTTAAAGAACCATTATTTTTAAGCACGTTGAACCCTAAAAAAACGTAGAAATGCTTTGTCCGATTGCTCTGAAAGAATGTTCCCTAAGGGGGTTGTCAGAGTTGTGGTACTGCATTGCTAGGTGGTGCTATAACAAGCAAAAACATGCTACACCACAAAAATATATTCAACTATGAGTCTAACGTCATATTCAAAAAAATCACAGCCATCATAAGTCAATCCGATTTCCACAGGTACTTAAAAGCCTTACAATTGGTCGATCACCATGAAACCTATGATCATACATATCTCCAGGTGTGGAGACGCTACTACCAACTGCAGTAGGACAGATAGCAGTAAAATAAGTACGTCTCTCATAAAATTCATTTGACATACATGCATTTGGTATCTGCAAATAATCCTATAATTTCCATCCGATGGTCTCAAATCTGGTTTTAGCAACATATGAAGTATGTAAGTGAATATTTATCTTCAAAATGGTTAACGTTTCACAAATTTGAATCTACACAATGTTAATCTGGATGGAGCATCAAAAAAATCAGTTGGCTAATAACTCCACACTTTGTTGAACTGAGACTAAATTTGAGAATTCTATACAACATGACTGAGACAGGGTGCCACATTTAGTGTAAACACACCAATAGGGGGCGCTACAGTTTGATTAGACACATAAATGAAATATTTCGCCAGCACTCAGCAACACAGACCCTCCCCCAACAACTGAAGCATAGTTCCCTGCTGAGAGCTGCCCCCATCCCAACTCCCCTTCTATGACCCTAAAGAGTGCACTAACAGAAACCCTGCATCAATTGATTTCGGTCTTTTAAACGGCCAGGGACTGGCATACGGGGTTTCTTGCATTCTTACATTTGTCCAGGACAAAGACCTACTAATGCTGATCTCAATTCCTCGATACAATGAAATTCCAATAATGACTCACCAATACTCACATGTAAATATATGTGTGTGTGTGTGTGTGTGTGTGTGTGTGTGTGTGTGTGTGTGTGTGGCAAAGGCAGGGCTCCATGATTTTATACCTTTGTGAGAAGCTTTAGTGAAATCTTGCTTATTTCAAATGGATTATTTAATTTTCTGTTTTATTATAACAAAATACCCACAGACTCAGTGTCAAAACAAATGTTCATTAATTAAAATGTTTTTAGGATACATGGGTTTTGACACCTTTAAAGTAAGCCTGAACTCTAGTTAGCCGAACCGGCCAATGCTGCTAAATTTGAAACTCACTACTACAAGCACTGCTATACAAGATTATAGATTAAGTCCAGTAAGGCTATTTAATCCATTTGGCATTTAACCCATTTGTGGCATTGAACACACACACACACAAACACACACACACACAAACACACACACACACACACACACACACACACACAAACACACACAAACACACACACACAAAAACACACACAAACACACACACAAACACACACACAAACACTCTTCAGTTCCAGGAACAGGTCACGAACTGACGTAATAAATGCTTGGGTGCCAAAAATTGCCACTTGACATATTTTCCTCTTTCTCATTTTTTTCGGATTTCTTTTCTTTTCTTTTTCTTTTGCACATTTTTCCTTTTTCCTTTTTTCCTAAGGAAATATGTGCCATTAAACATGTGCCATCATGAAAATCACAGGGCACTACACTCTGAAAGAAACCAACGAATCCAATGATCAGTGATTGGACTACTGGACAAAATTGGACCATGTATAAAGCCAGGCAAGATCTCGGCGTATTCAGGAACAATTTGGAACCCAACTCTCTCAGTGATTTCAATGTGAGTTAACTTTCAAACAGCTGTCCTTCCTAAAGCCACAAAAGGAACTATTCTAAATGAGGCCCATGTAGACTCAACCCACATCCTTACACAACTTACACAACATCCTTCCACCAAAACGATGACCTCACAAACCTTATTTATAGTGTATGTAATTCATGAAACCATGTAAAAAAACAGTGCATGCTCTTTACAGCTGTTGAGCAATGCACCAGCCAATCAGGTGCCATCTACGTGGTCACTCAGGAATGACCGATGTTTCAGTTATTTAATAATATCAGTAAAAATATTGTCTGTTTAATTGACAAACCGTGAAAAATGAGATCTAACTGATTTTACACCCTGCACTCCTGCCCACCAACGTCTTGAGCAACAGCCCAGTTATCCGGACAAGTCCGATCAGGGTAAGTCCACCTGCTTCACCACTGTGCTGCTCCAGATTATATAACGGAATAACTTCTAATACACTAACACCTCACACCCCGTAATCTGGAGTCAGACCTGAAGGAGGATTTAATAACTGATCAGAACTGTTCCTGCTAAACCCGCTCCAGCCTGTGAGTGGACAAGTAAAAACCACAACCTACCGAATACATACTGGATCATTAGTAGGTACTAAACATTTATCATGAACATGAGCTGAACATACTGAATAACTAGTAATCACTGAATATTAGTTTATATTGAATAATTACGACTCACCAAATATTAGTATGTACTGAATAGTTACTTCTAACTGAATAAGTACTGTTCATTGAATATTAGTATGTACTGAATAATTACCATTCATTAAATATTAGTAATTACTGGATAATTACCATTCATTAAATATTAGTATGTACTGAATAATTACTGTTCATTGAATATTAGTATGTATTGGAAAATTACCATTTATTGAATATTAATTTGTACTGAATAATTACTGTTCATTAAATATTAGTATGTATTGAATAAGTACTACCTATGAAATAATAAGCAGGTAAAAATTATATGGACAAACGAGGTGTTAAAATTAGAAATGGGTTTTACGGGGGTTAATCCAATGGAAGTCTTGGCCTGTAGTGTGTGTGTGTGTGTGTGTGTGTGTGTGTGTGTGTGTGTGTGTGTGTGTGTGTGAACGTTTGGGTGGGGGAAGAGTTGTAGAGTCTGAAAAGCTAAAAGAACTGAAAGGCTCCATGGGCCTGCTGGGCACGTTCTCCTCATCCTCTGTTCCTACAGCAGAACCCTGAGCTTCTGCATTCCACTGCTGTAATCAGACCCTGATCTGCTCAGGCTGGTATTAAACATTCTGATCTGGAACATTTTAAAGATGGTCACCAACTCCATGTGGATGCATTGTTCCTCACTGGTGGACTTGAGCTGTGAAAAAATGAGCACCTATAGCTGGTTCGTACTGTGGTCAGAGCTAAGGCTGGGCGATACGGCAAACGTTTACCAAACGCAATAGTAACATTTTTATACAAACGCAAAATCGTGATCATAACTGCGACCTTAATGCACATTTTATGCTCATAAATTCCAAACATAAAGCATTTGAGATATTCTTATCCACACTCAACTTCAACCAGATTATAAAGACCAGGGAAGATAACAAAATAAAAGTCTTCTAGGTCAAAACAATGCCATAGGTGGAGTGAGCATGGTGCAGTGTGCACCAGCTGCTTAACAAAACTTGACTGACGTTAATGTAGGGAAACCCCACCTCGACATTGAGATCTGTGTAAGCGCAGCGGCCAGATCAAAGCCGAGGAATGTTTTTGTCCATCATGGAGCGAAACGTCATATTTTGTCTGATTTTACCAGAGAGGTTAAATATTACTTTTAAATAATCGTCTGATATGTTTTGATGTTGGAACACATTAAATCTGATCTGACCGTTCACATTCATGTCCCATGTCCACAGATACAGATACATAATCGATATAAGAGCACATGTGAAAATCTGTTCCGTAAAGATCCGATTGGACACGTTCACACAGCCTTGAATAAATCAGATCCGGGTTCCATTCAGGCAAAAATCTGATGTGAATCACTTCAGACTGAAAATGTAACTATACAGGAACATCTCCAGCCCCCCAGTCCAACATGACTACAGCGTCCCAGGTCAGCAAACGTGAGATTAATGTTTAACGTTTATGACATTAACCTAAACCAGTATCTTTATCTCTTTTCAGAAAGCTGGAAATCCCCAAAAACCTCCCAGTCGCTCCCATTAAGCTCATGTCTGATCTGCTGTGCAGTGACTCTGGACTTCTACAGCCTCAAGTTTCAGAGTAACAGACCTCAGGTCTACTAGAACATTACAATCAGAAATACCGTGCTTTCGAGAACATTAGAACCTCAGTGTCAGAAATGAGAAGCAGTTTAGGATACTGATCTGCTGTAAACTCAGACTGATCGTCATACTCAGGCTGACCACTCAGGCTAATGACCACACTCACTGCGGCTCATCACCGCATTCAGGCACGGAGGATGACAACCGCATTCAGGCTGACCACTGCACTCGGGCACCCAGGCTCATCACCACACTCAGGCACGGAGGCTGACCACCGCACTCGGGCACCCAGGCTCATCACTGAACTTGGGCACGGAGTCTGACCAACGCACTGGGTGCGGTGACCATCAGAAAACCATCAGAAAAACGAGTCTGGTAAAGGACAGCTAACCCCACTGGCTTGTAGGTAGAGTTAGTAGATCCAGATCCTGAAAGTGCAGATCTGCTCTGACTTCCAGCTAATCTGCTGGTCCTGCTGTAGCTCAGTCAGACCAGCGGTCAGAACAGAACCCCAGAGCGGATCTTCACTTTCTGGACCTGAATCTGCTAACTGCCTACAGGCTTTTTCGCTCTCTCTCACTCTCTGTCTGTCTGTCTGTGTGTGTGTGTGTGTGTCTCTCTCTCTGTGTCTCTCCCTCCCTCTCTCTCTGTGTCTCTCTGCAGTAAGGAATAGCGTCTCTCTCTCTCTCTCTCTCTCTCTCTCCCCATGTGTCTCTCTGCAGTGGGGAACAGTCTCTCTCTTTCTCTCTCTGTCTCTCTGCAGTGAGGAATAGCCTCTCTCTCTGTGTCTCTCTGCAGTGAGGAACAGTCTCTTCTCTCTCACTCTCTGCAGTGAGGAAGTCTCTCTCTCTCTCTCTCGCTCTCTCTGTGTCTCTCTGCAGTGGGGAACAGTCTCTCTCTCCATCTCCCTCCCTCTCTGTGTGTCTCTGTAGTGAGGAATAGTCTCTCTCTTTCTCTCTCTCTGTCTCTCTGCAGTGAGGAACAGTCTCTTCTCTCTCTCGCTCTCTGCTGTGAGGAAGTCTCTCTCTCTCTCTCTCATATATATATATATATATATATATATATATATATATATATATATATATATATATTTCAGTTCAAGGTGCTTTATTGGCATGAGAACAGTTGTACATTCGTATAACCATATGCCAAAGCTGTGAGAAAACTGATTATAAACTTTGAAACTGATTAACTCAAATGATTTTATATTGTCTCTCTCTTTGTCAGTCTCTGTGTGTCTCTCTGACTCTCTGTCTCTCACTCTCTTTGCAAAGGGTAATAGTCTCTTTTCTCTCTCTCTCTCCCTCTGTAGTGAGGAATAGTATCTCTCTCTCTCTCTCTCTCTCTCTCTCTCTCTCTCTCTGGGTCTCTCTCTCTCTCTCTCACTCTGACTTTATTAAAGATCACAGACGCTCCAGCAGTAATAAACACCCACCTGTTTTTACTTTACACGTTTAAATAAATACAGAAGTTTCATTCTGACACACAGAACCGAGTCAATACAGCTGTTTTCTCACACTACATCATCATAATCAACAACAACAATAACAACAACAACAACAAACTGAACTGAAGTAAACAAAGTTCAAAACCAACTTTTCTCACCGCATCCTGGACTCGACTCACAAAGCTCCGTTCCGAGGCTGCATGTTGTCTCTCTAACCCCTGTGTTTCCTGCTACACGGGGTCTGAGTGTGTGTGTGTGTGTGTGTGTGTGTGTTCCTCACTCTTTTCCTGTGAGTGAGTGAACACCAGTTGATGTGCCGCTCGCAAACGAGTCGACTCCTCGAGTCAACTGAGCGACGGAATCGACTCGTTAATAAGACGCGTTAATAATTTTTTAGTGTTTAAATATAAACATAATTACATATTAAAATACGAGCTAACATATTCAGTTCCTGCATAATTCATGAATAAATGATTTTAACAGTTATTAAATATTTTTGAATTAACACAAAAAATTTGATAACTTCAATTTTAGTATATTTTCACATTTTTTTTACATTAAAATATTACAATATGAGCTAAAAAGCGATGATTGCATGTAAATAAGCTCATATTTCTACAGCTTTTATGCTCATATTTACATTGTATATTATACTTAAATTATGAATCTAATTTAATATAGCAAATATATTCATAGATCAATATACTATCAATAATTTAAATCTTAAATATAGAAATCTTAAAATACAAAGGTCATATTTAAATGATAAATGATAAAAATGATAACTGGCTTAAGAAATTGAGGTAAAAAGCTAAATCTAAATAAAATCTAAATATAAGCATAATTATTTTGCTTATTTATACATAATATTTACCTTTTATCACAATATGTAAATTTAATTAAAAATTAAAGTCAATAAAAAAGTAAATAAATGAATAAAAACCTTTAAAATAATTTTCTGCTCGTATTTTAAAAGTTTTTTATGGGATGTTAGTTTAATTTAATTAATTTAATTGGTTAAATAGTAAATTGTGTAAATGTAGAGGGAATTAAATATTTCAGAGCTAAATGTCTGAGTATGATTCAGAATCGGATCAGTATGAGTGTCAGTGGACAGGGGTGTGAACAGCCTGTGTGGATCAGTGCAGTGGGGGTTCAGTCCTATGTTTTAGGCCCAGCTGGATTCGTTTATAAACCAAGAGTCGTTTAAGAGTCTAGAGAGTCTTTTCCCTTTGGCGAGATGATTCGATTCATTTCACTCACTGAACCGATCCGGAACCTTTCTGCACGCTGCACTCTCAGCCAAACCATTTCAGTGAAGCATGGGGGTGGGTGATCAGGAAAGGCAGAGTAAACGCCTTTGGCTCCATGAAAACGAACAATAACTGTTACTACAGGGTATTAAACACCACATAAATCACTAATATATCGAATTGAATAGAGTGTTACACTTTTCTTCTCATACACTCTTCACTTAAAGTGGACACAACTTACACACCCCCTCCAGGAGTGGTAGTGCTGGCCTAGTGAGGGGAGAAGGGTTGGAAAAGTAATGGCACACTTTTGAACAGGAATACTAGTCAATACTTTGTGTGTGTGTGTGTGTGTGTGTGTGTGTGTGTGTGTATTTTACCCCAGCCAATCAAAACAGAGCTCATTTACATACACTGGTGCATGAACCCCTTTATATATATTTTTTATATATTTCTGCTACAACTTCATCAGATTTTGACACAAGTCCTAAAAGTAGAAGAACCAAATCAAACAAATGAGCCAGAAGACTGGAACGATGGTTTGTGGACGGATGAGACCAAAATAGATTTTTTTTTTGTTATTAAATTAAATAATAATAAATTAAATTAAATAATAATAATAATAATAATAATAATAATAATAATAATAATAATAATAATAATAATAATAATAAAACATTTTAAATAATGTTTTGGACCTGTTTTGCTGCATCTGGGCCAGGGCGGCTTGCCATCATTGATGGAACAATGCATTCTGAATTATAGCAGTAAATTCTAAAGGAAAATGTCAGGACGTCTATCTGTGAAATGAACCTAAAGAGATCATGCCAAAAGACAATGACTCTAAGCAAAGAATGTTTAGAGTAGAATTAAGTTCTGGGAGGAAACTCAGCAACATAACAGAGGGATCGTCTGAAATTAGTGCCGGAATAATCAACAGTTACTGGAAACATTTAATTGTAGTTATACAGATATACTGACAGCAAACATTCACTTACGTTTACCTTCACAGATGTGTAATATTGGAGGACTTTATCCAGTGTGCTAACACCGTGTTAGTGGTTTAGGACGAGCACTTTATCCAGTGTGTTAACACTATGTTAGTGGTTTAGGACAAGGACTTTATACAATGTGTTAATACCTTGTTCACACCGTGGAGGAGATTTCCAGAACATTTGCCTCAGAACTAACGAGAAGTTTGTTACGGCCTGGTTTCAGTCGCTGAGTCACTGAGAATCAGCCTGCTGAGAGGTGTGACCACAGAGGAGGATGTGTGATTCTCAGTTACCCAGCACACATGGCATCAACCATCCCTGCCCGTGTTCATGTCAGATATCATGTCAGTCCTGGGTGTAAGGTGCCTCAGGATGACACTGAGCTGCAGCTCAAATTCAGGGAGGATAACAGAGCCCATTGGGGAGGTGTAACGGCTCTGACTCACCGGCTGCTGTCACACCTATCAGGTTTTATCTGATACGGAAAGGAATGTGTGGTGTTAGAGGCCGAACTGGAGGCTGTAGAGCAGTTATCCCCTTAGTGCCTTTACATAAACCTCACTTTCCTGCTCATGTCCTGGACAAAATGCCTTTTTTATTGTTTAAATGATGCTGTTTAATAAACTTTAATGTATATATATATATATATATATATATATATATATATATATATATATATATACTGTATACATATACAGTTAATAACCTTCTTAGTTAAAGTTGCGAATGATCAGATGCCTTTCACAACTTTTCAAGATTCAAAATTCTAAATTATTGTCATATGCACAGTTACATGCAGATACTGATATATAAGTAAGTAGACATTATATACATGAGGTAGATATGAAATCCATTCACTGGCCCCTACACACTCTCACTGACCCACATCCACAGCGACTGGTCATCTCCCGATGACCAGCCCATCCCTGCTTGTTAACAATAAGTATGACCTAAACTCAATATATAGAATGGGTGTGTACACACTTTTGACCATAACATAAGTCAAAAGTGTGAGTGTGTGTGTGTGTGTGTGTGTGTGTGTGTGTGTGTGTGTGTGTGTGTTTATGTGTGATTTGGCAGGCTGTGTGTTAATCTGACCAGAGCATCTGCTGTGAGAGGTAATCTGCCTTTTTGCAAAGGTGGACAGACGGACAGAGTGAGGCCCTCAGACGTGGAGCTCTGCTGACACTTATTGATTTAAACATGAACGGTTCCTCCTCGAAACCCTGACTGTATTGCAGAGTTCATTAAAAGGTGATTCCCAGTCTGGCTCCAGACCCAGATGCTGTTCTATCCAGACCTGGACCGATAACCAGAGAACTACTGAGAACTGTTTCATTTTTTTTTATTTTAATTTCTCTAGTCTTGACGGTCAGGTTTAACAGCTCACAGACCAATCACATGTGACATTCCATATTTGTGCATTATGATGAGGGATGGGACTTGAGTGACACACATCATCCCAGGGCTGTATGACCAACATGACCATCATGACCAGCATAACCCAGCCAGTCAATCAGCATGACTAGTATGACCAAGCTGGTCAACCAGCATGACCAAACTGGTCAAAAAATGTAACCAGTATGATCAAGCTGGTCAAACAGCATGACTAAGTATGACCAAATCAAACCATTCCTTATTATTGTGGGTATAGCTGAAGAGGCACTTAGTGTTGCTTATGCACCAGCCACAAGTATTACCTGTTAGTTAGATGAGGGTGGACGCTGTGGTCTCACAGTTATTACGTATTTTCCAGCTGGTATAAAGACACAGTTAAAGGCCTGGAGATTTGCTGTTGGGGAAGCATCAAGATGCTACACGAATACTGTGGTCATATGTGTCTTTGACCACCTATGAATGCTGATTGAATTGAACTGATTACAGTGCACTCTCAGACATACTGTACCTGTTAAAACCTGTACTTTGACACTTATGATTGGATCACCCAGGGTGTTGTTAATGCCACTGAATAGAAATATTGATGATTTTTATTCTTTTATGTCCTGAACGGTGTTTGCTATCTGGACATTAGTGTCTGAGTGATTGAAACATGACAGTGTGCTGATACTCATTCACAGAATGCTTTAAATTCACGAGACGTAAGGATCAGTTCTCCATCTCTTGTGGTCATTTTCAAGTTGATCACTCACCCACTAACACGGAGATGCCCCACTGAGATGATGTGATGTCATTTGTGTGGCGGACAGCCATCAGTGGTTTGGGATAGCGTGCTGAAGGGCTGTTGAGTGCTCTAAGAGCATCATGGCATCTGTCTCAGCCAGTCATCAGGTCTAATTATCTCAGCTTATATCATAGCTGTATCAGTAACAGGCCGAGTAAACAACACTGCTGCAGCGGTCAGGAGAGGGTGAACTCTGGCTGAACACCAAGAGACATCCAATACACTGCCAACAATGTACTGAACAACCAAACACCATCTCTCTCTCTCTCTCTCTCTCTCCCTCTCTCGCACTCTCTCTCTCTCTCTCTCTCTCTCTCTCTCTCTCTCTCTCTCTCTACGTAGGCATGTACATGTTTACATAGATGAAACTGGAATACAGAAAAAAAAAAAACATAACCATAAAAGTGCATTTCCTGAAGGGAACATAGGATAGTAGATTCTGTGTATCCACTTCCAGGCATTTGGTAGCCTGTTGCTGTGTGGTTGCTATGGTATTCCAGGTGGTTATCACGATGTTGATAGCTCATTTTTAGGGTTGCTAAATTGGTTGTTATGGTGTTGCTAAGTGGTTGCTAGGGGGTTATGGTGTCCAAGTTGCTATGATATTGTTTAATGTTTGATAGGCGGTTGCTATGGTGTCCCAGGTGGTGGCCAAGGTTGTTGCTAACTTCATACTAGGGGGTTGCTATGGTTTCGGTTGTTGCCAGGTTGTGTCTTTGTTGTCAATCTAGTATTATGTGGTTGGTAAAGAAATGGGTTGATTGTTAAGGTGTTGCGTACAGGTTACCATGGTGCAAAAAGTATTTATGGTGTGTTTTCAGGTGTGTTTCAAGTGGTAGCTAGGTGTTGTTTAAAAAGATTGGGAGTCCGTGGAAAGAACAAGGGTGATCAAACACCATGCAGGTCATGATGACTGTGGATTAGAGCTTGGTGACCTGCCCTGAAGATGGAAAAAAGAGAGTTGGTCAAAACAACTGGTCAAACAGTACAGCAGGTGACAAGCATAAAAACAAATCAGAAAGTCTAGGAGGATAATTCTGTCACTACATGGAAACTGTGTGTCCAGTCAAAAAGCTGTATAAGAACCTGGATCAATATCTCAATAACTGTGGGATGAGTTATGCTGTGAAAATGTAAAAAAAAAAGAATATAAATTGAATAAAGATACATTTGCTTTTAATGTGAAACCAAAATAACATAAACAATAATAAATAAAAAGAGAAAATACAGGAATGCCAAAGGGGCTGAGTCAGACTTATATCAGATATACTTTAGGTTTAGAGAACGTGAGGGAATAGAGAATAAAGGAAGAAGAGGAAGAGGTTATTATTATTATTATTATTATTATTATTATTATTATTATTATTATTGTTGTTGTTGTTGTTGTTGTTGTTGTTGTATTAGTATTGTTGTTGTATTATTAGTATTGTTGTTGTATTATTGTTATTGTATTGTTATTATTATAATTATAATAATTATTATTACTATTATTATTATTAGTCAGACACATTTTACAAATCATATGCAAATATAATGCTTTGAATGTGGACTGATGAAGTGGTGCTGTGGTGGGTCTGGTGGACTGTACTGGGAGGAGAGTTGTGCGAGTGTAGAGCTGATAATGGACAATGAACAGAGTGAACACACTAACCCTGAGTGTGATTAGTTCTACGAAGTGGGAATCTCCCATCACCTAGTGGCCACTTGTGTGCCCTGCAGGCACTTTAACGCTACATTGTTCTGTATTTTCTTATATTCTGTCATTTTAATTTAGTTCTCCAAACGCTTGGTTTGTATTGCTGTTCCTTTAAGACTGATATATGTATATTAGCTGTGATCTGATTGGCTGTTTTATTCTAAAAGCAGACCTTGCCCCACAGGTCTGTGAGGTCAGTGTGTTGGGGCAGTTTCATCCATTCATCCATCCATGCGCCATCTCCTTGTTTCTACACTCACTGTCGATCTCTGTAGATCAGTCTGTAGTTAATCTGTTTCTCTGCACTTTATTATCCTCCTTTCACCCTTATCTTCAATGGTCAGGACCCCACAGGACCACCACTGCATTGACACTGAAATGGTGGTGGTGCGTTAGTGTGTGTTATGCTGGTATGAGTGGACCAGACAGCAGTGCTGCTGGAGTGTTGGGAGATGGTTGTGGGATGGTCTGAGGACGTATGAAGTTTGACCCTGGTGTGTCTGAGAGCTGAATGCTATGTAATAGCAGGAGAATATGGATCAAAGGAAAGGCTGTTGATAAAGGCCAGCACCCAAAGCCTGGACCTCTAATCAGAGACCACCTGCTGGTGTACTGAGGGCCTCCAGTGAAAGCTGATCTGCTCAGAGGAGGAAGAGTGGACCCTCTGTGATGAGTACAGAAGTACAGCCAGGACTGCACATCCTGTTAGATCCCTGTCCAGGTCTGCCCATTCCCTGAGGTTCCCTGGAAGGTAAGTTTGCAGTTTGTACTCCTACAGTGAACAGAGTGTAATCTGTCCTCTGAGTCAGTCATATGAATCTTTCATCTTAATTATTACATACTGTGTTTTTGTTTCACACACACACAAATATATATATAAGTAAGTAACACTGAAGTGAAAAGAAAATGATACACTTTCAATATTTTTAATAAATAAAAAGCTAGAAAGTGCAATTGCAGCTGCTGGTTGTATGTCCCAGTATTGCCCATCTACAGGGTGAACTTTTTGACCAGTCTTCTTTGCAAAATAGCTCAAGCTCAGTCAAATTGCATAGAGAGCATCTGTGAACAGCAATTTTCAGGTCTTGTCTGAACTGGGCCATTCTAACATGAATATACTTTGATCCAAACCAGTCCATTGTAGCTCTGCTTGTATGTTTAGAGTCATTGTCCTACTAGAAGGTGAAGCTCTGCCTTTGTCTCAAATCTTCTGCAGCCTCTAACAGTTCACATCAATCTTACCATCAACTCTGATCAGCTTCCCTGCCCCCTTTATAGAAAAGATCCCCACAGCATGATGGTGATACCACGTTTCATGGTGGGAATGGTGTGGTCATGGTGATGTGCAGTGTTTTTGTTGTTGCCCCTACATGACTTTCTATGGCTTGCTTTCAAAAATGACTTTCTTCTTGCCACTCATACATAAAGGCCAGATTTGTGAAGTACATGACTGATAGCAGATCTGTGATTGTTTCACCTAAGCTGTGAATCTCTACAGCTCCAGAGTGACTATGGGTTTCTTGGCTACTTCTCTAATTAGTGCTCTCCATGCCTGGGCTGTCCTTTTAGATGGACAACCATGTCTTGTTAGGTTTGCAGTTGTGTCATACGCCTCCCATTTTTGGGTAATGGATTAAACTGTGAGACGCTAGATGTTTATAGGGATATTTTTTTTATAATCTAATGCTGCTTTACACTTCACCACAACTTTATCCCTGACCTGTCGGGGTGTTCCTTGGTTTTCATGACGGTATTTGACCACTAATAATCTCTTTTTTTTTTTATAAAATTTTTGAAACTATGCATTATGGTCTATCACATAAAATCCCAAGAACAGTGCAGGTGTAATGTAAAAGAAATGTAGAAAAGTTCAAGTACTGTGTGTATATAGTGTTTAATTATATGTATAAACAATATAAAAGGATTTACCAGTATAAAAAATGTTTACCAGTCAAGTCTTTATTGTTCCTGTCCGTATGCATTATACCATGCACTTAAAAGGGCAAATAGACATATGCTTTATTCATCTACTGAACTCATGTCTTCAATAAGTACATAAAGTAACTGTGAATGTCATCGGTATTGCCATGGCTACCATCATAATTCCTGTCAGTCTCCTGACAGGCTATTTGGGCTATTTATGTAATAATCTGTATTAGACGGCTAAAATCAGATTAGGTCGTCTTGTCCTCATTAGTATTCTGTGTGATATGTAAATGAGGCCCACATCTATTATACTTCCCCAAAAATAAAAGGAGGTCAAGGATACTCCATCCTAGACCAGCATTTAAACCATCAAATATGAATTCCTGCAGCAGGGGGCACTAAAAGGGTTCAAATGAATGTGAAGTCATTCAGAGTCTCAATGAGCACATGCTATTCTGTAGTTTGCAATGTTTTAATATTTACCCGGACTAAACATACTTCACACACTCACACAATCACATGCGCACACGCTCACAGACACAGAACAAAATCCTGGATCGGATTCGGACTTCTTGGGCTTGAAACACCTGGGCGTGCTTGGTCGTCAGTGTTGCCCAGTGTGCTTGGTTTTAACATCAGAGTCCAGTCTCTGTTCACAGTTCTCTTTCTCCATATAGGCCTGAACGGACCTCCACAGGGCACGGATGTTACCCTCGCCGAAACCTGTGGCTCCCTGGCGCTCAATCAGCTCCAGAAAGAGTGTGTCCTCTGAGAATATGGGCTTAGTGAACACCTGAAGCAAGTACCTGTTCAACACAGCACAGACAGGAAGAGCCAAGACTTAATTCTCATTCTCTCTCTCTATCTCTATCTAATATATATATATATATATATATATATATATATATATATATATATATATATATATACACATACATACATACATACATACATACATACATACATACATACATACATAGGAACACTGTCTCTTCACCGTTTCTTCTGAAATCAAGGTTATTAAAAAGAGTTTATCCTGCATTTGTTGGAGTAACTGTCTCTAATTCTCAGGGAAGATGGGTGGAACATGGATGGGAGAATTTGATTACATTCAGTGACAAGAGTGTTAGTGAGCTCAGAATGTTGCATGATCACCACCTCAACTCATCTCCCCAATTCATCTCAAAAGTATTGGATGGACCTCTATCATTCCAGAGAACACAGTTCCACTGCTCTACAACTCAATACAGGGGGTTTTATACCCCTCTAGCCCACGCCTGGCATTAGGAATAATGCCAACAGTTTCATATTTATTTATCGGCTCCAGAGAATTCTATCCTATTGGCAGTATGTCTCTAGAGTTGTGTGTCCATGTGTGCACATCTATGTCAACAATGGGTGCAACTTAAAATAGATGAAAAAAATAGTTAGAAGGGGTGTCCCCAAACTTTTGGACAGAGTACAGTGTAGTGCGGTACATGTTATGAACCACATTTAATCAAAAGAACCCTGGCAGGTATAGACCCTACCTTCCATTGGGCATGACTGAACAGTCACGGTTACGCAGATCAGTGTCCAATAAGATGCCGTGCTGCATCAGCTGTTTCGGATCATGCCCCGCCTCCAGTATCTCCTGCTGCTTTCCCACCTATCAGAGTAAGAGAATCACAAAACCACTAATAAGCATTACCAGATGCCTAAACTAGAAGACTGTTTTCACACCTGAAAGTCTGGACCGAGGTCTGAACCGAGGTCCGTGTTTGTGTTACGTTGTAAACTTGTATCATGCAGGTTAGCAATGCACTAAATAACTTTACTACATCGTGCCCTTGTCAACTATGTGAGCAAAGTCTCCCTTACTGGACACTGGTTGGTTTGCAGAGGGGTGTGTCTGATGCCAGCATGTTGTCAATGGGAAGTGTTTTGCAGTTCCAGGTGCTGTGCCAACCGGCAGAGTGGGTGTGGCGTCTCACCCTCAGATTCCTTTGTGTTTATAAATAAGGGTTAATATACAGTTATAGTAGATACAGGAATCACCAGCATGGTCTGTTCCACCCATACTGCTGTGTGATGTGTTTACACATGAAAAGGAGTTGTATTTCAGCACAACACCAGTTCTTTTTCATCTTCTAATTGGTCTGAAAGTCCAGAGCATCCATGTGATCCGAGGCCCCTTTCACACCAGCTAATTTGGTCCGGACCAAACAAGGTAGGTGTGAAAGCACCCTTTAGATCTGTCCCAACTGCTTAGTAACTACTAGTAGAAGCTAGTGTTTGAGTATGTAGTATAGGTAAGAGTTAAAGTTATGCACACTCAAATACAGTGCATACTCAGAACCAGGTTTTTGAGCGTGGTTATGGTGAGCACTATTCTCCGGAAAATGACAAGAAATGACAAGAGAACATGCAGACATATGATGCTGCACACAAAAATGCTTCATCAGTGGTGCTCTAAAGTCCTAAGGCAGAAAAGCCAAAAGACTACTCGAACAATAATTTGTAGATGGTTGAGTCCAAAATCTATATTTTTGGTTTTAAACGAGAAGTGTTAAGAGAAAGGAAACCACTGCATTCCAGCATAAAATCCCTATCCCATCTCTGAAACATGGTGGTGGTAGTATCATGATTTGGGCCTGTTAGGCTGAATTTGGCCAGCATGGCTTTCTATCATTGATGGAACAATGAATTCTTAAATTTTCTACCAAAGGATGGTCCAAGAAGAAGAATGGCCTAGTCAACGTCATGGGAGGAAATCCACCAACATAACAGAGCTGAACCTGTTTTGTACGGAGGAATCGGCAAAAATTAGACCAGGACTAATCAACAGTTCCCGGAAATATTTAGTTGCAGTTATTGCCCCCCACCCCCATGATACTGGGAGAGGCTGAAGACAATCACACGTTTGCTCAGACAGATGTGACAAATTTCAAACTACTGCCATTGCATCACTGCTAAGTAATCAACACACCCGCCTGTATCGGACACCCTACAACATCGCCCACCTCTCGGACTCTGGCTGCCGATGGCAAGCAGTGTGACCTGGGTATCTAAAGATCGCTGAGCCACTCAGAGCTCCTGCTGGATATTTCTGGTTGGTGGACTCTTCTTAGTCCAGCAGTGACACTGACGGGTTTAAACACTCCAGCATCACTGCTGTCTGATCCACTCATACCAGCACAACACACACACACACACAGAATGCCAAAACAAAGAGGTGATCATAATGTTATGGTTGATCAGTGAATATGTATTAATGTCTGTATATTTATGAGTAAATAATAACAGTAGGTGGATCACATTGTTTGTTGGCATGATTGGAGAATTCAGCACACCTCAGTGTAATAGGCTGGAGGAGGAGAAAAAAACTCCACCCCGGCTTTCGCCATCGTTTTCGCTGTGGAGACAATGTTCTTTGTGAACAGGCCGATGTGCTGGATCCCTGGACCCCCGTGCTGCTCCAGAAATGTGTCCACCTGGTTCGAACCTGATCCACACAGAACATACCTGCTTTATTTTCACCAAACAGAAATAAATAATAATACAAAAGATTGTGCACTCCTAGTTAAACGACACAATGTTATTCTCATTTCCAATCTACTAAACAAATTTATGGAAAAAAAAATTACAAATTTATGGCACATTAAAAGGTATATGTTGCATTTTCCCCATGTAAAATTCAGTCAGTACAACATAAATGATCCAAAATGACCCAGAATGAAATTTTATAAATAAATAATAACCTAGATTTACAGTGTGATATGACTATAATACACTAATTTTCATGTTCAAGACATATCACACTATATATTACTTATTTACTTTATAATTACATTCGAATAGTTAAATTTATTATAGTTTATATTCAAGTTTTCTGTAAATTGTTAGTTATACACATCAGCACGTCATTCAAAATTTCAGGTTGCACAAACTTTTGCACAGAACTAATTTTTAGGGCTGTATGATTTCTGTGACGAAATCTGTGATGAAGACATGCATCAGATTAGATTCAACTTTGTGCAAAGTACAGATACAGAAATGAAATGCAGTTAATATCTAACTGGAAGTGCAGTAAATAGTATTAGTAGTATTAGTAGTTCTCGATGTGAGTCAAGCAAAAACATGGAGATTATTAAGTAAATAATGACTAAACTGCAAAAGCTGGTGAGACCCGGAGCCTTGCGATGTGCACACAATGCCATCTACGAAAACTATTTGATTTATACATTTTCTAAAATAAAAAAATAAATTAAATAATATAGTTTTTCAAAACTATTTAAAACTCATTTGCATATCAGCACTGAAAAACCAGTACCATTCCCAATATTAACACCGTAGTAACACAAAGTTTTTAGGCCCAGTAGAAACTCCCACTCCCTGTAGAAGATGGACCAGACAATACTGGGAACACCAGAGCCTACCCTGATCAGGGAGCGACTCTGCGATGACAAACTTGCAGTCCGGCTCCCGCGAGTCCTTAAACGGGATGTTGAGTCCAGTCTCACTGCACTTCCAGTATTCCATAGCCTTCAGCCGCAGCCCGATCCCATCCTGGTCCAGCACGTAGCCCTCATCCACGTCCTCATTACTGCTCTCACACACACACACAGTCACACTCTCAGTTTTACTGCACTCCTGAAGGCCAGCCAATTAGTGAACAAATTATTTTTGTTCAAGTTCACTGAAAGGCTACTGTTCATTTACTAAAAACCGAATCTATATTTTGTTTTTAAGGTGTTAAATTAACCCAAGAATAATAATAATAATAATAATAATAACAATAATACTCTGTCGAAAGCCTGTATCTCTGGCCGCTCCTCTCCCTGCCCACTGCTGACCGTCGCTGTGACTCATTCTGCAGCCTCACTTCTCCTCCCCACTCTGCTTCCGGAACTCGAGGCTCATAAGAACCTCAGTGTTTGTTGGTGAATCTTCTGCCATACAGACTACGGGGGGCGGTGGCGTTACAAGCCCCGCTCACAGCGGTCTGCCCTCAAAAACGTGCTTCTGTTTGGCCCCCAGCACCTAATAACGCCTTAGCAACCACCCGACAGCTATTTTCCTGCTCTATGGGTGTGATGCAATCAAATCCTCTTAACAGAAACGTTCTCACCTGCCGATGAAGAACCTCTGGAAGTCGAAGTTCTGCTGGTACCACCTCATCACCTCTCCGGACCCGCGCCTCGGACACGCCAGCGTGACGTGGTCGAAGTGCGTCACCGGGCAGCTCGGGTCCGGTTCCGAGTCGGTTCCATCCCCGACTCGCCGGAAGCCCGGCAAGAAGCCGCCTCGGTACCGGCTCCGGTCCAGCAGCGTGTGGCACACGTTCCCCACGACCGAGCGAACCACCGAGTACGTGACGCAGCCGCCGCCCTCGGGGTCGCGCACCTCCGTCGGGGGCACGAGCACATCGCACCCGCGGTCGCTAAGGCGCGCGCACGAGCCGGGCACGTCCTCCACCTCGAAGCACACGTTGCACGCGCTGTCCACCGCGCAGCGCGAGCGCGAGCGCACGTCGTACAGGAGGCCGCCCTCCGGCGCGCGCTCGCTGCCGTCCTCCTTCCAGATCGCGTCGGGGGCGCGCCGCTCGTTCACGACGAACACGGCCGCGCCTTTCTTGAGCGCGAGCTGCCGCGAGGTGTCCGTGACCCGCGCGCCCACCGCCGCGAACTGGAAGCGCGAGGTGAGCGCGCCGGCCACGCGCACCGCGTCGGACACGTGCAGGGAGATGTGATGGAGCCGGCAGACGCGCGCAGCCATGATGGGTGACGTAAGGAAGAGGGAGGAATCGGGGGCGGGGCGATGGGGTCAAAACAACAACAACAACAAAACAGCAAACAAGCGAGGTGACGTCATTTCCTAACCGATCTCATAAAAATAACATCAAATAAATCCTGAGATTTTGTGTTTATTTACTTAATATTATTATTAATGCAACTACTCTTTATTTTTTTTCTCATGTCCCTACAGTCCCCAGTGTCCCCACAGTCACCACTGTGTCCCCACCATCCCTACAGTCACCGCTGTGTCCCCGCTGTCCTCACTGTCCCTGTCATCCCCACAGTCACCGCTGTGTCTCGTGTCCCCACCATACCCACAGTCACCACTGTGTCCCATGTCCACACCATCCCCACTGAGTCACTGCTGTGTCCCCGCTGTTCTCAGTGTCCCCCCATCCCCCCAGTTTCCCCACTGTGTCAGTGGTTCTGAAAGTATTTCATAATTTTTGTAAGGGAAGGATCCCCCCCACTGCAGCTCCTAGTTCTGAATGTAATTGATCCCTTTTTGTAATAAAGAGTCTTTGGAAAACAACCCAGATAATTGAAGAATACGACTAAAAGATAGGACATAATGGATCAAGTTCTGACCAATCAGTGGAGAGAACCTTCTTACATGCTTTGTTGTGATGCATTTTGGTGCATTTGGATTTCTTCCTGTATGAAAACAAACCAAACACATTGAAACTCGCAAGCTAAACAGGGCCAGAGCAGATCAGCGATAGCACTTCAGAGTGAGAGGAGTGATCTACAGTAAAGCAGTCCAGAGTGAGAGGAGTGATCTATATATTAAAGCAGTCCAGAGTGAGAGGAGTGACCTACAGTAAAGCAGTCCAGAGTGACAGGAGTGATCTACAGTAAAGCAGTCCAGAGTGAGAGGAGTGATCTACAGTTAAGCAGTCCAGAGTGAGAGGAGTGATCTTCAGTAAAGCAGTCCAGAGTAAGAGGAGTGATCTACAGTAAAGCAGTCCAGAGTGAGAGGAGTGACCTACAGTTAAGCAGTCCAGAGTGAGAGGAGTGACCTACAGTTAAGCAGTCCAGAGTGAGAGGAGTGATCTACAGTAAAGCAGTCCAGAGTGACAGGAGTGATCTAAAAAGCAGCTCCAAAGTCAGGAGTGATCTACAGTAAAAGAGCTCCAAAGTGAGAAGTGATCTACAGTAAAGCAGCCCAAATTGAGAAAGAGTGATCTGCAAGAGTTCAACTAGATCAACATGCGTAGTGTGACATTAGGACAAGGCCAGTCCAATATTACTTGTGATTTTTTTAGAATTGTGGTATTACATCTTTCCATGTTATGTGTATCTACTCATTTAAGTCTGATTTTCTGATCATTTACATCCATAATTGTTTAATACATTCACTGTGTTTATCCAGTGCTGTGTTCTATGCACCTGTACTGCTCTACTATTGTCCTAAACCACTGTATTTCTGTATGCTATAATGTCTATACTGGTGTACTATTCTATGCACTGCTGTAATGTTCATTACTGTTGTGCTATAAACCTTGCTATCCTGTGTGTGTGAAGAGAAGAGAGAGAGAGAGAGAGGGGAGGAGAGAGAGAGAGAGAGAGAGAGAGAGAGTGTGTGTGTGTGTGTGTGTGTGTATGAGTGAGTATGAGTGAGTAAGTGTCTGTGTGGTCGGTCGGTCAGATGACTGCATGTTTCTCAGAGGTTGTGTTTTATCTGAATCTCCGCCATTAAAGATCAGAGTAACAGAGTAACTAAAGAGCTGCTGTTATGGAGCCGCAGACTGAGAGGAGCACAGTCGTTCTCAGGGGCTTTTAGGAGCAGAAGATACAATGTAACAACGGGTGGAGAGAGAGAGAGAGAGAGTGAGAGTGAGTGTGAGTGAGTGAGTGAGTGAGTGAGTGTGTGTGTGTGTGTATGTGTGCTAGAGAGTGCGAGAGTGTGAATGTGAGAGAGAGTGAGTGAGTGTGTGTGTGTGAGAGAGTATGTGTGAGAGAGTGTGTGTGTGTGTGTGAGAGAGTGTGTGTGTGTGTGTGAGAGAGAGAGTGTGTGTGTGTGTGAGAGAGAGAGTGTGAGTGTGTGTGTGTGTGTGTGTGTGTGGTTCTGTTCTGTTGAGGAAAGTAGCAACCAGAACAGCAGGATTCAGGAGAAGGTGAGTGATGATCGCCCTGCTTTCTTTCTTTCTCTTTCTTTCTTTAGATGGATGAGGTGATGGACAGACTGTAGTGAAGTGATGGACAGACTGTAATAAAGGGCTGTAATTCTGGCCGTTTTAAAGGATCAGGCGGATTAAATACTGCAGCTACGAGCTAAACACGTTAGCGCCTGAGCTAAGCTAACTGAGGTAAACCTTCAGAAAACACACCTTCAGTCACATTTCAACACTGTCCATTCCTCCATTCGTTCACTTACCACCTTCAGAAACCCCATTTATCCTCTAATCACCCCGAGACACTCAGTTCTCAGCTGTTCGGCTTCTAGCCTTTAGCTCAGGTTTGTTTACCTCAGTGTGGCTAAAGCTAACCCTGACTTACTGCACAGTATATAAACATAACCTCACCGTATCAACATAACCTTACAGTATATAAACATACCCTCACTGTATCAACATAACCTTACATTATATGAACTTAAACTGACTGTATCAACATAACATTACAGTATATAAACATAACTTTACAATATATAAAGATAACATCACTGTATCAACATAACCTCACTGTGTATAAACATAACCCTACATTATAAACATAACCTTATGTTATAAACATAACTTTACACTGTATAAACATAACTTTACACTGTATAAACATAACCTTACTGTATGTAAACATAACTTTACTGTATAAATGTAACCTTACTGTATATATAAACACAACATTACTATGTATAAACATAACCTCACTGTTTATAAACATAACATTACTATATATAAACATAACCTCACATATATACGTGACTAATATTAATAGAAGATACACTTAGTCATTATTGAGAAGCACTGGCTAAATATGTATTGAGTAATTGGGTAAAACTAAAAGCTTAAAATGTCATTATTATAAGTTAGAAAATACTTCATATAAAAATTTTTTACAACATATCCTGAGAAACGTGCTGATGTACAGATGCCAGACTCAGGGAATGAGGAGGCAGAGTGGTGGAAAGCAGGTTGTGAACAGCAGCATTATTGCAACATACTTAGAAAATATTTCAAAACCTTAGATATTATTAAGAAAAATAATATTATTACAAAATGCTAAGTTTAATGTTATCATTTAAGTAGTTCAATGGTTGGTGTTTTTTTTCAAAGATACAGAGTCAATATGTTGATATGTAGCTGCCAGAATTAGAAAAATAAAATAAAATCAAATGAAAATTAAATAAATAAATTCATTATTTTTAGTTCCTCTGTTATATTTACATTTTTTGTACAAGTTAGTCTAGAGCTCAGCTGACTTTCTCACTACTGTCTCTCATTTGTGGAGAGATTAAATCAATGTTCAGCAAAGATTTGGGTGGAAATCTTTTTTTTTTTTTTTCCTCAACTTCTGTTATCAAACTACTACTATATTTACAGTTACTGTATTTAAAATTCTGTTTAAATGCTCTTTCCTCACTCTCTGAACCAAACCCCCATCATAACACTTTATTATTGTAACACCAGTAAGCCACTTGAGTGACTCTTTGCCCTGTTTACAGACTGTTCTGCACGTCATATATACAGATGAACTTTTTCCACAGTGGTCCCAGATGTGTCCCAAAACTTTCTATCACCCGAACTGAATTATGTCAATATCAGATTTAAAGGAACAGCATCATTACTTTATTTCACTAGTTCAAATAACATAATCCAATACAATCTGACCAGTCACTGAAATGCCACCAAAGATCCACAGTTAGATATTTACTATTAATGCATCAGTCATTGTGACCACCTCCTTGTTTATTAAGAGTTCTTCACAGTTGTAAATGTGTGGAATTAATAAACTGATTAATCTGAATAAAGTAATCTAATGTATAATACATCAGGGATTTGAGACAGTGAGTCATTTAACACAGAGGTATTGAGTCAGTTCTGTGATACTGCCGTGTGAACGTAAGTAGGTCTAATGACTATTTTGATTGATGCTGCTGTTTTATTGTTAAAATATTTAAAAATAATGTTGTTTTTAATTCTGAGTGTGAGACTGATGTTAGAATCGCAATATCCTTACCCAGGTCCATATTGATCAGGGAAATCCCCAGACTGTGCTGGATTCCACTGTTGGGCTTACCTGTTTGTGTCTGATTAAGAACCTCTAGCCCTTTGGCCACCTTAGGTCAAGTTCTGTATCTTCAGTTGCTTTCCGGTGTCGGTTTTCCAGGGAACAGACAGAGGACAACATATAGGATTACACTGTGTGCTCATCTGAGTAGATGTATACATACCGTGTGTGTGTGTGTGTGTGTGTGTGTGTGTGTGTGTGTGTGTGTGTGTGTGTGTGTGTATGTGAGGCATGATGGTGAGTTCCAAGTGGATGGGATTTTCCATAGTTATGAATGAATAACATTGCTCAATCTGCAGTGTCCCATGAACACATCATAGAAGGCATTACCACCCACAGTGGACAGCACAGTGGCTGCTAATGGGTGTTTAATGATCATGATCTGAGATGTTGGTATCCCATCCTACATTACCCTCTCGAGAGTACATCCCTCAGCCCTGTCCCATTTGTATGTGCGAGTAATGTTACTCTGAGCACCGCAGTGCAGCTCTAAGCAGCAACTCAAAAACTCTGAGTTGTACAGCATTTTAAATGTGGTTGATTCCATCCTCATAATTCCTGCTCTGTGGGGTCCTGACCATTGAAGATCAGGGTGAAAGGAGGATAATGAAGTGCAGAGAAACAGATGAACTACAGTCTGTAATTATAAAACTACAAAGTGCTCCTTTGTGGTCAGAGGAGCTGATAAAATGGACAGTGAGAGTAGAAACAAATCATAATGTTATGGCTGATTGGTCTACATGTGGTGACTATGATAATACATTTGACATCACTTAATTGTGTTTCTTTTGGGGTGTCCTGTGTGCAACATAAGGCTTTAGGGTTGCACATATGAATATAAAAGCCCAGACTTTACTGTTTCAGTGATATATCTGTGTTACTCACAGCTGTGTGTCTGTCTCTCTCGCTCTCTTTCCAGCAGTGTGCTGCCTGCCTGCTCTCTGTAGGTGACCTACAGTGTGTGCGTGCGTGCGTGCGTGCGTGTGTGTGTGTGTGTGTGTGTGTGTGTGTGTGTGTGTGTGTGTCTTACCATGACGGAGCTGGGTGTGAAATGGGCCTGTGAGTACTGCACCTATGAGAACTGGCCATCTGCTATCAAATGCACCATGTGTCGCGCTCAAAGGCCTAGTGGCACCATCATTACGGAGGAGCCATTTAAGGGTGGCTCCATGCTGGATCCCCCGCATGGCGACTTGGGCAGCAGCAGCCTCCTGATCTGCCCGGACTCCAGTGCCAGACCTCGCGTTCGCCAGGCTCAGTCCACCGAGTCCAGTGGCAAGTGGTCATGCCACATGTGCACCTACCTGAACTGGCCTCGCGCTGTCCGATGTACACAGTGTCTGTGCCAGAGGCAACGTTCCTGCAGTCCCACAGAAACACCACAGACCTCTGGCTCAGGTCTCAGGTACTCATATTTATATTACATTAGTTTAGACTCTCTGGATACAGTGCATTATTTTATTATGCTGACTGGATAATATTTTAAATTTTATTTGTCTGATAATCATACTGTACAGCTTAGCAGCCTGTTCTGAGCATGTTGAAGCTTTCTGTACTGTTGCTTATATAAGTATATACCCTCACATTACTGTTAAATACAGCATCTTCTTCTGAATGTGTGCTGAAGCTTTCAGTGATATTATTTGTACTGATCTATATAGGTTTAGATCTGGATCGGCAGCCCCTGTGGATCCGTGTGAGGAGTACAATGACAGGAACCGGCTTAACACTCGCGCTCAGAGGTGGAGCTGTTCGGCCTGCACGTATGAGAACTGGCCCAAGACATCACTTTGCGTGGTTTGTGACCATCCCCGGCCCAATGATGCCATCCAGCTTACGGACCCAGGCGAATTGTCGCCAGTCATTAATGAGCAGGACCGTGTGCGAGCCCCACGGGCTGGAGGTGTCTGTGGGCCGATGGGCCACCGGCGGTCTCCGCCCACATCCAAACGGGACTCAGAGGTGCAGATTCAGGACATCCAGTGTATTGAACTGGCTGCTGGAGCCCAGGGCAGCAGGGAGGATCTTGAGATAGACTTTAAAAAGCTTAAGCAGATCAAGAACCGCATGAGGAAGAGTGACTGGCTGTTCCTCAATGCCTGCGCGGGTAAGTTCAGGCACTCGAGAAAGGTCAACAACCTCATTACTGCTTTTAGTGACTTCTGGCTGGATTGCATGTGAAAAAATTGGATGTCTCACATGGTTTCCCAGCAGGGGCATGGGGTTGCTGGGTGAATTAGGGAATTGAACAAGACAGGACACCGTTATCCGTTATTGTAGCTTACTCAGCAAGCAGTGTGCTCTCACTGCTATTATGTATTTTCCGACTGGGGCAGTATCATAATTGATGTGGGCAGTGTTTTGCATTTGGGGACTGTTTGAGATACTTTGACTTTCACTCTGTAAGAATAATGTGGTCGTATGCGTCTCTGACCACCCCTGAATGCGCTTCGAGTGAATGAATGACAAGAGTCCTCAGGGCACGACGTATACTGTTCACATCTGAAGTTTGTGCTGAACACTTTGAACAGATCGCCCAGGACGGAGTTAATGCCTGGTGTGAATTGTCTTAAGTGTGAGCTGGTTGCCAGTCATTATATCAGGGGTGTGTGTGTTTGTATGTGTGTGAGATGATTGGCTATGTGGATGGTCCAATCATGACAGCTTTTCAGAGGCTGCTTACCACCTTCTGAAATCCCAAAGCTGGTGTGAAAAATGGCTCTGTACTACACTCTCCCAGAACTGTCTACTGCGTTTGCAGTCCCACATTTACGACGGATGTTGTTGGAGTCCAGTTGTCTCTTAACTGTAAACAACACAGCCATGAAAAGATCATAAACAGCTGTAAAGTTTATTCTGCTAAAAGCAAAAAGCCACAGAAATTTGTGAAAACATAAAACTGGTGATTCTCTCACATAATGTTTAGGAACTGTTTGAATGGAAGCTGGACGTGTATATAAAGAAGTGCCCTCTTGTGAATGGAGCGGTGATCAGCTGCAGTATTGTTCCACCTCACTCTCACTGTGTGCTGTGATGTAATGGTGTGAGTGGTGTGTTATGCCTGGAGCATGAACACACACTGCACACTATTGTGCTTTGTTCACACAGAGTGTGTGTGTTATTCTGTTCTCCTTTAGCTGCTCAGTGTGGATCAATTTCTGTTTATAAACACAGTAAATGACACTGTCAGAATACACTGTGTGGGCAAAAGTATTTGGACACTTACACATCTCACAGGAGTGTTTATGACGTCCCATTCTTTCTCAATAGGCATCAATGTGGACCGGGTCCTCTTTGCTATAACTTTATTGAGCTATGCTCCTCAGCACTTGGAGACCCACTCTGGCCAGTTGCTGCCACCCGTTAATCTGTCTAAGCTTTGGCTGTAGCTAGATTTTATACATCTGTGGGAATGAGACTGTACTGACCATCGGAATTCAGTGTAGAGTATGAACTGTAATCAAAATCAAATGAGTGATCAGAATGAGCTGTGATAAAGGCTCAGGGTCAGAAATGAAAAGGTCAGAGACCTCTCAGAGTTGTGCTCTGGGCTGCCAGGGAACAGAAGCTCTGCTTTATTCCGGTCTGAGTCCGTTCTGTCTGTCTGTGGGTGGAATTGTCCTGTAATCAGTTTTTCACAGCAGGGTTGGTCTACGGGCTCTTCATCCCATCTGAATGAAGACTCTGTATTAGTGTACAGCCTGGTACGTCCTGACCGGATGAAATCACACATCGGGTCTTGCGGTGCCGTGTCTGTGCTGCTCTCTGTTTTCCGCTTCTTGTGGGATTGAGCAGAATTCCCACATGCATGTTTTCATACTTCTCTGTTTGTGAGAGCTGATTGTTTGTTTTGGTAAAGCAGTTCAGTGCACAAAAAGGTAACTGATATTGCGCACTGCACTCAATTTATATTCTGTTTTCAATCTTTATTATTATTTTTCTGATGTTTTGCAGAGTGTTTTCCAGCAGTTCTTGAGATAACAAGATTCTTCTGACTTCAGACTGTTTGATCTGATAGTGTGATGTAAGCTTGTCTACAGCTTTTAGATCGGACACATGATTTCATCGTAGTAGCTGGGTTTTACGTAGATTTGCATTTTTAAAGGAATAAATGGGAGTCTTTGTTAGAACTTTTGTTCTATTTGCAATTTTGTAACATGAAATGTGCAAGAACATTTGCATATTTCCCCAAACACCACATGGAGTACCACAGCATCCATTTGGGAAACCATAGAAACCACTTGAAACCCCATGGTAGCTACTAAACAACTATCTGAAATATTCAAGTCAACTAGTGTTCACTTGGCAACATCCTAGCAATCACATAGAATGCCATTGTGAGCACATAGAAACACCTGGGCATTAGCAACCAATAAGCAACACCTGGGATACCACAGCAACCACCTTGTCATACAGTAGAAACCACCTTCTTGCCACTTGTAGCCACCTTGTAACTATATCATAGCTACCAGAACTAACCACTAACATATACAGGAAATACAGCTGTACTACAACGTAAGACAGGTATGTTACCTTAAGTTGCAGGTAACAGAATCCACAGCAGTGATGATGTGGAGTATCCGACCTGTTTCATATTGTTTTTAAACCCTTTCAGGTCACGGAGCTCTTGTCACCTTTCAGAAGCTGAGCCTGTGTTTATCCTCATTTTAGGACAAACTCTATATTGCACTCCTTTGGCTTGCCGGATCTGTTTGGCTGTAATTGTGTGTTACTTTGGTTTGACCACAGGTAAATGACCAGATGATGGAGTTCGGATATCTCCATGTTCGCAGTGGCTCTTGTATTGCCGTTCTGTTTGTGGTAGCACCATTAGCAGAGTCGCGGTTACTCAGTAGAAGGTGCCGGATCCTCTTTGTGAGTGCATGATAAATGCATAGTCATGTGACATGTCCATTCCCGTGAAGACCTACCGGACCACTCTGATTTAGAAAGAATATATGAGACGTTGTTGAGATGGTCAGACAGCACACTGGTACCATTACTCTGTTCCTCCTGACTCGGGAATATGACTGCTCTCAGTTTAAAGTAAGAAATCCTAAAGACTGATGCTTTAAAATATGATAATCCTCATTCTGAACCTGTTGACTGTAGGTGAGAATGTTATGGTGATTGTAAAGCTGTTGTGTTGTGTGGGTGTAGACTTGATGCAGGCCCTGAATACCAGGTTCTGTCTTGTGTAGTAAAGTGTGTGTGTGTGTGTGTGTGTGTGTGTGTGTGTGTGTGTGTGTGTGAGTGAGTGTGTAGATTGTGTGGTAATGAAACTGTGCCAGTTACATTAATATACTCCATTCAGTTCATTTATACCAGTGAACAGCCTGCTGTTACTTTAATGACCATCATTCATTTATTATAGCAGTAAACTGAGCTGTGTGTGTGTGCGTGCGCGTGCGCTGTGGACGCTGTTCTGCTTTGCTCTACAGTGGCTATAAATAAATTGGGCATGTGCACCTGGCCAAAAAATAACCACCAGCTTGTAAACAGTGATCACTGAGACCTTCACAGATCTGTGTGTGCCTGTGCTTGCATGTGATCACATGGATGCAGGCTATTCAATTTCTGTTTGTGTGTGTGTGTGTGTGTGTGTGTGTGTGTGTGTGTGTGTGTGTGTGTGTGTGTGTGTGTGTGTGTGTGTGTGTGTGTGTGTGTGTGTGTGTGAGTGATCAGAAGTTTAGGGACTACTTTTTCTGATTGTTTGGTTTGCAGTGGGCTTTCTTAACTTCATAGGATTTCTAAATGTCGCGTTGTCAGCATCTCCCACTTCTCGTACGTACTAGTGCCCCACGACTACACAACTACCCATCCATCCTAATCATATACTCAATCTCAGTCCTTTCTATAACCATCCATACACATAACCAGTCATCCTCCTAACCAGTCTTTTCCGTAACCATTTCCGTTCTTATCGAGCCATACTGCTACCCCAGTAATCTGTACTCATGCTCAAATTCATCAGTATAAGTGCTCACACCCTTCCCATACTTCTACACCAGTATTACTCCATGCTCAGTAACTAGTACTGAAACATTCAGAACACACCCATAGCCATAATCCTCCATAATCATAGCCATTCATCTGTTTTGAGTAGTGTGTATCCCACAGAGCACTCGAGGGACGGAACATTTGCCATTATGCACACTTCATTCAAAACTGTCTTGTCACATTGCCAGTCCTCCGGTGGGCTTTTGCTTAATGGTTGAATGTCGGTCGCAGTATCAGCTTATAGCTGATTATTGCTGTGGTGGCAGGCCTGGCTGTAAGTGCTTCAGACTCTAATGCATTAAGCTACTTCAGCTGTCTGCTGTTGTTTGTTATTAGTGACGACAGGAACAACAGGACAGATTTGAGTCTTGCCGTTCAGCCCGGCTTCACTTTATGCTGGGGTAGTGAGTAAAAAGCACAGGGGATTATTATGTATTTTTTATTTTTTAATCCGACAGCATTTTGAAATGTGAAGAACAAGAAGTGTGCTGTGTATCAGATCACAGATGATTGGATTTTCTCTAGCTGCCAGAGGATCAGCTGGGTGCAAAGTGAACCGTACGTCCCATCTAAGGCATCTCCCACCCCAGCTCTAATAACACTCACTTGGATCTTTCCTCAGCACTCGTTTGTATTTGTCCACACACCTGTGATTCAATCAGGGAGCCTCATTTTGAGGCAGGAGCAATAATTACCTGTTTCTCTGGCTCTAACATACCTATGTGAGGCCCTCAGCTGATGACTAAACTGTCTGTTTCTCAAAATTAGTCTGAAAATGCACAGAACCCCCGGCTCCAGGACCAAACTCCGCTGGCTTAATGTCATGTGAACGAGCTGAACCCTGTTTGACGCTCTTTTTTCACCTGTGGCTTCTGTCAACCAGAGCAGAAGGTCAAGGTGGAGCAGTGCATTATGGAGTTCAGCAGTTCAGCAGCTGTCAAAGCTGTCTAAGGTTGTTTTAGAACTGGGTTCTGGACTCTTGGCCCACTGCCAGGTCTGCAGGAGTAGAATATGACTAATATATTGAAAAGGTCATATGGCTGTTGTGGCATTTCTGATAACACCACTGTCTGACCGTGCGTGATTGGACTGAGCTCCACCAATTAGAGTCCTTGGGCTAGACCCCAACACCTCATTGGGCCACTGTTGCAATACGCAGTTGTGGAATTTATGTATAAAAACAGATTTCAGGTATAAAGACTGAAATGTGGAAAATCTTACTGAAACTCATTGTGTTTTCCAAAAACTAAATTTATTCTGTCTTAGCGCTTTAACATGTAACATGAAGTAGGGGTTTATGTCTTTATCCTTTCATGTTTTGGTCACCTTATTTTTGATTACTTTAAAGCTGCTCTGCGACATCAGCTGTAAAAAGCACTGGACAAATCCATTTTGATTTGATTTGATGGACATTTCTACATTGTGGGTGGTGGCAAGAGAGCAACTAGTCCAAGTCCTGTAGCTGGTAGTTGGGCAGCCTTTGAAGTGGTGGCATAGGAACCTGAGGTCCTTCTCAGATGGTTGCACTGAGATCAGCCTCAAAAGGGGTGGCAGGAGACTACAAGGGTAGCTTGGGCTGGTGTGTCATTATTAACTCAGGAAAGGTAGAGAGATAATTAGTTTAGTGTTTAGATTTATAGAGAACATGAAACATTGGTGTACAACCGCTCCACCATCACAAACCTGAGTGATCATGTGAAGGAGTCAGACGGCAGCACCAACATCCCAGTTTACCATAATTTCCTGTGTCCATGAGACAGTGTCTGAGTCCCGAACATTATCTGGAAAGTTATTCCAGAGCTGGAGGGCTTTGTAAGAAAATGCCCTTCCCCCTGCTGAAGCCTTCTGAATTCTGGGAACTAGTAGAAAGCCAGCACCCTGTGATTTTGCATTTTGCACTATACAGTGTTTCACAACTAGTCTTCATTAGAACATCATTCGTTCCTGACGTTGCCTCTGTAAAGTGTGAGATGGGATGCCACCACAGTAACGTTATGATTTCTAGATTTAGCGTACTTTTGGTTCGCAGTAAACAAATGAACATGTTCATGATCAGAAATGTGGTTTAATACTAATATCAAGGCGATGTGATTAATAAGCCAGGTTGAGGGTTCAGCGGTTAA
This sequence comes from Acestrorhynchus altus, assembly GCA_034509495.1. Classification (NCBI taxonomy): domain Eukaryota; kingdom Metazoa; phylum Chordata; class Actinopteri; order Characiformes; family Acestrorhynchidae; genus Acestrorhynchus; species Acestrorhynchus altus. The sequence goes on along the minus strand of CM067510.1, from coordinate 26,996,641 downwards.
ATGTGAAGTATTGTCTCTCAAGTGTATTTGCGGTGTATTTATTCCTGCCCTTGTGGGACATTTGCTCACCGGGATTGTGGCATTGCACATTAACCCTCATGTTGTCTTAGTATTCTGTAAACACCCCATGTCCAAAGGGTCAGAAATGACCTGCCTTCACTAAACCCCTAAAAGAAAAGCTTGAGTGTTAAACCCCCAATCAAACAACCTTCATACAAGTGTGTTTTGATTTTTTTTTTTCCCTCTCTTCTTATTGCAGAAAGTGCATTTAATCAGTGGCCACCACTAATTTTTATTACAGCACACCTGTTCTATTATTTTTCTCTACATTGAAGTAGAGATGCTTTATCATTTTTGCTTAAGGTTCTGCAGAGGTGTAAACATCAACATTTTAGTAAGAGATGGTAATTTTGTAGCTTCAGAAAGTACCAGAAATATAAACAATGGTCATTTTTCACTTTTTTGAAATGTTGGAGATGCTTTGGGGAAAGTAATCAAATTTCATGTTGAAAAAAGATCTATAAGGGGGATTTCTCTGCAGTTTAATGCGACCCTGGCTGGTTGGTGTGGCGCAACAGATGTGGGAGAGCCACCATGTGGGAGATGGCTGGTTCTTGCCAGCTGGTTCTTGCCAGCCATTAGGGTGTTTGAGTACTCACATATGCTCGCTGTTCATACCTCTTGCGCCATCGTCCCTGGCGACCTGGTATTTTGACGCCTGAGCTCGGGTAGCATTGTTGCGCAGAAGCTCTGGAGCCTCTGCACAGGACCATTTTTAATACCGCTCCCTCCATCTCTGCTCTCCACACTATGTGAAGATAATGGGCAATGAGCTTCAACGATAACCTAAGTCAAACTGTATTTCTCACATATGTACTTGTACATTGTACAGCTTGCAGTGAATAGCTCATAACTGCCATGAGAGAGAGAGAGAGAGAGAGAGAGAGAGAGAGAGAGAGAGAGATTGAATTAATAATAAACCTGTACAACAATAGATGTACACAGATAATATAACAGAATATGTTGGAAAAAGCAATAGATTTAAAGATACACTGATCAACCCTGTTCATTTTATCAGCTCCTCTTATCATACAGAAGCACTTTGTTGTTCTATAATTACAGACTGTAGTCCTTCTGTTTCTCTACATACTTTATTCTCCTCCTTTCACTCTCTTCTTTACTGGTCAGGAACCCACTGTACCACCACAGAGCAGGTATTATTTGGGTGGTTGGTCCGGTGGTTGGGTGCTGGACTGGTACGAGTGGATCAGACACAGCCGTTCTGCTGGAGTCTTTAAAATCTGTGTCCACTCACTGTCCACTCTATTAGACACTCCTACCTAGTTGCTCCACCTTGTAGATGTAAAGTCAGAGACAGAAGCTCATCTGTTAATGCAGTTTATTTTGGTAATCTTTTAGTCCTTCATCAGTGCTCACAGGATGCTGCCCACAGGACACTTTTGGCTCTGACACTGCACAGTTCTGCGGTGCTGAAAATGACACACCACCCACATAATACCTGCTCTGTGGTGGTCCTGTGGGTCCTGACCATTGAAGAACAGAGAGAAAGGAGGATAAAAAAGTGCAGAGAAACAGATGAGTACAGTCTGTAATTATAGAACTACAAAGTGCTCTTGTGTGGGATGAGGAGCTGATAAAATGGACAGGGACTAGATTACAGTCCAGGGATAATTAAAGTTTGTCCAATACATAGTTAGTAAATGTGCTTTAAGGGCTCATTGGATAGCTAAGATAGTTAATGTCTCTCATCCTTCCTTCCTCTCTCTCTGTAGGTGTGGTGGAGGGAGATCTGGCAGCAGTGGAGGCGTACAAGTCTTCAGGTGGAGACATCGCCCGGCAGCTGACAGCTGATGAAGTTCGTCTGCTTAACCGATCATCTGCCTTTGATGAAGGTTTTACGCTCGTCCATCTCGCCATCCGCTTCCAGCGGCAGGACATGCTCGCCATCCTGCTGACAGAGGTATCGCATTAATGTAGCGTTGAGCTGCTCTCAGGACTGACATGGCCGATCAGTGAGGGGGGGCGTTTCCACAGCACTGCTCGCACATGCTCCCGACTGTTCCCATATGGTCCGATCGCATACTGCTTGTTACTGGAATGATCTGTTTCTGATTTCACCACCTCTCTGTAAGCTGTGTTTGACCGTCTTGCTCTTTCCTGGACCTCAGGTGTCTCAGCAAGCAGTGAAGTGTATCCCGGCGATGGTGTGTCCTGAGCTGACGGAACAAATCCGCAGGGAAATCGCAGCCTCGCTGCACCAGCGCAAAGGAGACTTTGCCTGTTACTTCCTCACTGATCTCGTCACCTTCACTCTACCAGCAGGTACGGGTTTTCACACGTCCACCTGTGTTTTTCTGTGTCTTTTTAGGAAGAATCTAGTCTCTGGTTCATTCTTACAGTTTGGTAATTTTACAAGAGGTCTATTCATCATAAAATTCTGATACAGTATAAAGACCACCTGTCAGATACACAAGGTCCTTGCAGGTCAATTTAACTGTACATTGTAACACACAGGAATGCAATTATTTGACCTTTAGGTACTTTATCAGGATTTAATAATAAATACTAAAAATCATAAATGTCTGAATCTAATAAATATATATAGGGCTGAAACACTTCCTCCAGAAACTTGATTACTAAAATTAGTCAGCTTTGTTTAATCTGTCAGATTCTGCACAGAGGACTTTTACTGACGCACAGCTAACGGGGAGTGATTTAATGGTACAGAGAAAGAAAGATGGGCCAGTATAGATACCCACTCTTAACGAATTTTTAGCAGAAAGGAGAAAGGTTGTTCTTATTTGATCTCATATATAATATCTATACAATCCTGCTCTTTGAATTTTTTACCCAATTACTTGATTAATCAATGGAATAATTGTTAGAATACACGATTACCAAAACGGCAACCCTAAAAGTAGATTTTGCACGACATCTCTGCGTTAGTCCACCAGCTGTGGGCCTCATCTATAATTGCTATTGCTGCTTTAGCATTTTGTCTATGAACCTCTTCCAACATTGCGACCATGAGCATTGGTCAGTATCATTGGTTGCAGATTTTGGATTTCGATACTGATTAAATAATTCACAGTAAGTGATTGCAGGGTCTGAACAGTTCCTGTTTAATACTCTTTTAAACACGGTTTGTATATTTAAGTGTTCTGTTAAAAAAAAAAAAAAAAAAAAAAAAAGCTCCACAGTTTTCACTTTAATAAATGATTAAGGAACCTTATTGGTTGTTCCAACGAATTGTGACCTATGAACGAACACGTGTATGGTTACCCCTCTGTGTGCGGGTGTGAGGAGTGAGCAGAAGTGTGTCTCTCTGTGTGGAGCTGCAGGAGCTCGTCTGTAAGTGCTTTACTCAGCTGAGTGTTTCTGAGCAGCACTGAGGGTCTGACAGGTTCTGGCTGGAGTGGTGTGTGTTCCTGTGCTGACTATAGACAACACATACCAGAGTATCGGCTTACCAGCAACACAGGACTGTATTACACACAACCTATACAGCTCTATAGTGTGTGTGTGTGTGTGTGTGTGTGTGTGTGAGAGCGTTAGAGCATTTACTATTCCTTATGGTATCAGTGTCTTAGTTTATTTCTGTACATTTTAAATTGAATATACATTAACCTGTAAGGACTCATGGTGATGTGTGTCACAGACCCTTTGAAAGATGTGGAAAGTTCCTCACAGTGATTTGTCCTTCACTTAAATTCAAGAAGTGACACATACTGAACATCCTGGACGCATCACAGGACAACTGAGACAGTGAAAATATCACCTCGTTTACAGAATGCTGGTGTGTGTAGTAGAAATCGACCAGTATGAGTTTTTCTCTAACCAATGCCGACGTTCAGAGGTCAGGGTCAGCCGATGGCCGATATGTGCTGCTTTTTATTTGCATGCTTAAATGTCACAATTATAATAAGTGGATGCACAACATTTCTGAACATAATGTATTGGACATTGACTTGAACCATCTTTCTAAATATAAACCAGTCAATCTGAAAAATATAAAGAATGAAATGTATGAAAAATAAACAGTGCTGCAAACACATCTTTCTACATTTGTATATAAAACAATGTCCTCAAGTAACCAACTAACTTTTAGAGCATCTGACTTGGCAGCATTAGTGCCAATAACAGACAAGCCTTAATTTTTGAGTGAAGGAAATAATGTAAACATTACAAAACAGTAAAAAATGGAATGTGCTTTAATATTAACTCAATATTAGGATGGGATGGCACTGTCTATGAGCGGGCCAGAGTAATGCCCTCAATCACGGTCCACCCTGTTTCATTTTTTCTTTCACTAAATGAAGCAACACTTAGTTTACTAGTAACATATAGTAAATATGGCCATAGGACTTTAAACCTTACCTTTATCTCCCTGGAGTGTTGTTGCTGTTGTCTTCCAAAAGTTTTGGGGTCCATCACAAGCGACAGCAGTAGGTTCCACCACACCAATAACATGGGAGGCTGTCTGTAGATTTATTAAGTAATGGGAAATATCAACCCAATATATCAGCCAACCAATATATTGGTTGACCTCTAGTGCTTGGTCAGTCCCTGAGACAAAACCTGCTCATTTTGTTTATTTTTTTTTAGAGCCCCTTTTGTGGCAATTATAGCTGCCACATCTTGCCACTGGGAGTTCCAGCTCCTCTGACCTCAGATTCTCAATTTGATTTAGGTCTGGGCTTTGACTAGGCCATTCCAGTACATTTAAATGTTTCGTCTTAAACCATTTGAGTGTTCCTTTATCAGTATGCTTTGGGTCATTGGCCGGTTGGAAGGTGACCCTCCCTCCTAAGTTCAAATCCAAAGAATATCCCTGTATTTAGCACCATCGATCTTCTCCTCGACTCAGACCAGTTTCCCATTTCCCTGCTCCTAAAAATGGTTTGTTCTTGGAGTGTTTTTAGTGTTGTCCTTGGTGGCTGAAAGTTCAATGTTGGGTGCTGTTTGTTTAGTGATGCCTCTTGCTTAATGGTGTTGCAACCTCTGGGACCTTTCAGAAAAGGTGTGTATATACTAATAGACCATGTGACCCTTAGGATGCAACAGTCATTTCACTAAGCATGTGACTTCTGAAGGTAATTGATTGTACCAGACCTATTTAGGATCTTCATAGCAAAGGGGGTAAATACATGTGCACATACCAAATTATATATATGTTTGTTGAGGTTGTTTGCTAAAGAGATGTGTCTGATTTAAAAAATACATTTAAATACAGGTTGTAATGTAACAAAATAGGCACCGTATATGTTATGAATACTGTCATTTTTTTCGTTCTCTTCATGGTAAAACTGATTGTTCTATTTTATTGCTGTTTTTTGCTCATTCTTGGTTTTAAATGCTGACAAGATAAAGATATTGGAGTTTTATTGGTCATAATACATATAATCAGTTATTCATTTCATTAATTGATCATTATTTGAATATGAAAATGGTAATTTGTTGCAGCTGTACAGCAGCTCTAAGCAGTGTCAGGGTTGTTACACATCGGATGCGCTGCACCACACTGCAGTAAAGCATCAAAATGAGCGTGCCAATGACGTTCTGTACACTCCTGTTCAAGTCCAGCTTTTGAAATGTCTTTGTTTTCTGTTCCAGACATTGAAGACCTACCCCCAGCAGTTCAGGAGAAGCTGTTTGATGAAGTTCTCGACCGTGACGTGCAGAAAGGTAACCCTAACAACAGTGTTTACAGCAGTGCCGCACAACAACACTGCTGGTTACTGTTACTGTGCACTCTCTGTGTAACCTCTATTAGTATATCATTATCCACATAGTGATGGAATACATTTAGTAATGTATCACTGTGTACCGTTCAAAGGGGGGGGGGGGGGGGGGGTAGTTAGTGTTTGTGAGAGTGGAAGATAATGTGGGATAATCTCACAATGTTTTGGTTGGTATAATCCGGGACACAGAGTCCGAGAGCAGCACAGATAATCAGGACAAAAACCTGGGGCATCCCAATCTAGGACTCCATCTGAGCCCAGTAGTTAATTCAGGGACTACTGGGCCAGGCTGCTTCGTACTACTTCCCAGGTACAATCACCCTCCGTCCCTGTGTGAGAGTGTACTCACTGCCTCACTAATATGTATGTATTTACTGCACAAATTGGAAATTTGAGGAGGCAAAATTCCATCTGTGTCCTGTTATGTTCTGGGTTTGGGTAGGCGGGCAGCGCATGGGCGGCCGGGCGGACGGGCTCTTGTTAAAGGGCAGGACTTTATCCATAAACAGCAAGGGTGCTGCCAGGGTTTCTGATCTGCTACAAAATCAGGCTTTTTAGGTAGAGTTCAGACTGATTTAATATTATCACCTATTCGCAAAAAGGTATTGGCTCCCCACATGTTGGCCAAAAGTTTGCAGACACATCTCTTGGGCAACAAACACTGCTATGCTGCAATCACACTCACAGTGTCTGCAGGAAAACTCTAGTTATTATTAACACCTGTGTGTGTCTGTGTGTGTCTGTGTGTGTCTGTGTGTGTCTGTGTGTGTCTGTGTGTGTCTGTGTGTGTCTGTGTGTGTCTGTGTGTGTCTGTGTGTGTGTGTGTGTGTCTGTGTGTGTGTGTGTCTGTTTGTGTCTACAGAGCTGGAGGAGGAGTCTGCTGTGATTAACTGGTCTCTGGAGCTGGGCAGTCGTCTGGACAGTCGTCTGTATGCTCTGTGGAACAGAACGGCGGGAGACTGCCTTCTGGACTCTGTTCTACAGGCCACCTGGGGAATCTATGACAAAGACTCAGTCCTGCGGAAAACACTGCACGACAGCCTGCACGACTGCTCACACTGGTCAGAGCACAGATACACACACTTATTTCTTTTTTTCCCAATGTTCTATAGTGTTAATCACACTTAGACGCTCTCACCACCCACTGACTTAGTTTATATAGCATTAGAATAAATGCAGATTAACATAAACTCAATGATCAGTTAGAGAGTTAGCCTGTAATTAACCTTATTTGGGTTAATTCTAATATTACATAGAGTTAGACACTCTCACTGACACACACACACATTTTAGAGAGTTTTAAACTGTATGTGTGTGTGTTTTGTAGGTTCTATACTCGATGGAAGGAGTGGGAGTCATGGTACTCACAGAGTTTTGGCCTCCATTTCTCTCTCAGAGAGGAACAGTGGCAGGAGGACTGGGCCTTCATCCTGTCTCTTGCCAGCCAGGTAGACACACACACATCCTGTCTCACACACACACACGCACGCACACATACATAAACAGCAAAAGTTTATTCAAAGGCAGCATCACTAAATGTAAATACCCTGTCCAAAAGTATTGACAGACTCTATTCAGTAAATTCAGTTTGTTTATGGTGGCTATATTTCTGACCAAGCTTTTCACCTACAACTGCATAAAATCCATTTTACAAAGATAAAGACTGCTCTTCATTTTAAAGAAGACACTTTGATGAAGCTGAGTGATGCCTTCCTTGTGCTTCCGCATTGGCCACTTCATTAGAAACACCCACCTTGTGCTTCCACACTGGCCACTTTATTAAAAACACCCACTTCTTTCACTTACTGGCCACTTTATTAGAAACACCCACCTTGTGCTTTCACTTACTGGCCACTTTATTAGAAACACCCACCTTGTGCTTCCCACCCTGGCCTGCTTTGGGGCAGGTTTACAGTGAGTTAGCGCAGTATGGAGCCTCCCAGTGTCACCTAAACCCTCTGTAAACATCTGTTTCTCACATCACACACCTAAACATTTTTCTGATTCATTCATTAATCATCTGCTTATAGATTCTCATATCGGTGCTTCTTCATATTCAATCTCTCTCTCTTTGCAGCCTGGTGCAAGTTTGGAGCAGACTCATATTTTTGTTCTTGCACACATTCTCCGTCGACCGATCATAGTTTACGGAGTGAAGTATTACAAGAGTTTCCGTGGAGAAACGTTAGGCTACACTCGCTTTCAAGGTAAGCTTTCTAAATGGACCACTTGTCCCTTCAGGTTTCTGTCTGCGTAACAGGGTTCTGTGAGTTAATGAACACTTACCCAAAAGTAATCCCAGAGTGATTGGTTTACTTCAGACTTACCAGTTCGAAACACGTCATGCTGCTCGCCATTGGCTGCCAGAACCTGAGAGCACAAATGGTCATGTTCTCTCAGGGTGGGTAGATCGCAACCCTGCACTGGACCTGGTGCAATGCAGACCCAGGCATCAGTTACTTAGTATGTGAGCTGGGGACCCAGCATGCTGGCTGCCCAGTAATGATGCAGTCGCAGCAGTTTGAATGTCCAGATTTCATCGGGCATTAAAGAGAAAACAGTAGGGAATAAAAGGATTAAAGTGAAAAATTAAACAAAAGACACAATACAAGTGTGTATTTTCTTTTATTATTAATTATTATTAAAAGTAAAAAAAAAAAAAAAGATTAAATAAAGATACAGCTAAGTAAACTTTTATTAGATTCCTTAATTGAGAAGATGAACTGAAGAATGAATGAATGAAGTTTGGGCAGAGCCTGGCACAGTTCTGTGATTATCAAGCAATTATTAGTTGGAGAAGACAAACTGCAAATGATCACTGTCTCACAAAAATCTTTAACTGAAATTTTGAGATAATGTGCATCTCTATAATGTTAGTTATCAAGTTGTTCTTCATACTGCTTCAGAAGTGCATGATAAAGTCCAATAGATCTGCCCCAAAATAACACTGAATGAAACCTATTACACTGATGTCCATTAGAAACACCTTTCTTGAGAGTCCCCTCACTGGCCACTTTATTAGGAACACCTACCCTGTGATGTTTATATGGATTTCAATGTACATTGTCCGCTGTTGTCCATAATGTAAAGCATTATGGTCTGCATCCCTAACGTATAAGAAGTTAGGTTTATTATTGTTTGTTTTGTTTTTTTTTTCCTTTAGGTGTTTACTTACCATTACTATGGGAACAGAGCTTTTGCTGGAAAAGCCCTATTGCCCTTGGTTACACGAGGGGTCACTTTTCTGCGCTGGTCGCCATGGAGACCGACGGCTATGACAATCGTGGCGCGGGCGCCAATCTCAACACTGACGATGACGTCACAGTAACCTTCCTCCCTTTGGTGGACAGTGAAAGGAAGCTGCTCCACATCCACTTCCTGTCAGCCCAAGAGGTAAACAGACACACTTGGGCGTGAGGCTGTTGAGCTGGGAGTGTGCTCAGCAGGGATTTCACCACAGTCGATTATGATATCTGAAGACAACACAAATATACAGAGTAGCAGCTGTTTGCCTTCTATTTTGAATTACCCCACTATGGGACTAATAAAGGATTGTCTAATCTTAATGCGAACACTTTCATTACACACATCAGCGCTTTCTTAGATTTTGATCACCAAATCCTGAATCAGACATTTTGCGCTGATTATTCACAGTGAATTAAATTTGTGAAAATTGCTTATACTAAATGCATTATTACATTTACACCAAAGCAGCTGAATTTAATTCACAATTGCTTGGGCTTCCAAACTGTTTAACTGATTGTTATACTGCGATTATTAACTGTGTCCTTAATGTTTTGAGAAGTGTACATAAGTGTCGGTATATAAGTATACATTGCATCTGGAAAGTATTCAATGTATATTACAGTCTTATTCCAAAAATAATTCATTTTTCCAATCCAAAGTATACACACAATACCCCACCATGACAAATTGAGAAAAGTCAGTTTGAAATTTATTAAAAAACAAACAACAAAAAAACCCTAACACAAAAATATAACATGTACGCAAGTACTCACCGTCTTTGCCATGACACTCACATTTGAGCTCTGGTGCATCTTGTTTGCACTGATCATCCTTCAGATGTTTCTACAGCTTGATTGGACACCTGTGGTAAATTCAGTCGATAGGTCCTGATTTGGAAAGGCACACACCTGTTTATATAAGGTCCCACAGTAGACAGTGCAGGTCAGAGCACAAACCAAGCCATGAAGGAATTAGTTTAAGGAAGTGTCTGTAGACCTCTGAGACAGGATTGCATTGAGACACACATCTGGGGAAGGGTAGAAACATTTCTACTGCATTTAAGGTCCCAATGAGCACAGTGGCCTCCATTATCCATATGTTGAAGTTTTGAACCACCAGGACTCTTCCTAAAGCTTTCAGAAGCTTTCAGAGAAGCTTCCAGAAGGACAGCCATTTTGGTATCACTCCACCAATCAGGGGTGTATGGTAGAGTCTAACACATACTGTTCCCTCCCTTCCTCCCTCCCTCCCAACATGGTAAACGACCTCCAAGGTGACAACTGCCTTGCTGAGTTATCTTTTTTCTTGTCCCATGAAAAGATAAAAGTTATTGGCAAAATGTGAGGGGTGTACTCACTTTTATGAGATCCTGTATATGAGGCTGTGTGAGCTTGTGAAGTGTATATTTGTAACTGATTGTGAGTGTAGATATGTGTGTGTGTGTGTATAGATAGACAGAGATATAATATATAGATAGATGGATAGATATTACAGAGTCATGTGAAAAAGTTAGGACACCCCATAAACACCTTTGTCTTTAACATATTTAAAAATATAGACATCCGATTGAGGTGATGTAACTAAATGGTGATATAACTAAACACCCAAAACTGATGAACAGTTTTTACAAATCATAGAAATGCAATTTTCTTGTGAGGAAAAAGATTGGACATGCCCAAAGCAATTACTACTTAAAATGCCTAAGATTAGATTCAGGTGCAAATAATTGGACCACTGTTAGAGAAGACAGTTGGATGCACCTTTCTTATTTCAACCTCAGATATTAGTTTAGTTTGCTCTTGATTGTTGAAGTGAGTGGGATCACCATGGCCAAATCCAAAGAGCTGTCTGAGGCCTTCAGAAAGTACGTTGTAGCTGCAGATGGGACTTAAAAAGATCTCGGAACAATTAGGAATCAGTTGTTCCACTGTCCAGAAAATTGTCTACAAATGGAGAACGTTTATAATAACTGCCAATATGGACAGGTCAGGCTGTCCTAACAAGTTCAGCCCAAGTCCAACATTCCTAATATTTCATAATGGGACCTCTTGTCAAAGTGCAGCATCTAGCATCAGAAAGAGACTGGTTTGATTTTCATTGGAGATAGACAAGGACAAAACCCTTACTTCAAGAAGCATCAAGGCAAGACAACATTTTGTCAGAGATAGACAAAGAGCAGGACTTCTGGAAGGAGCCAAGTCGGCAGAGTAGGGAGCCTGACATAGCACAGGTGTGTGTTTGGCCAGGAAACTGTAATAGATGTGAAGAATGGGCTGGTGATTGTAATGGAGATGTCCGCTGCCCACAGGTCAGGCAATGTGCAGATCGTTTCTACTTGGGAATTGCCAATTTTTACGCACAATTTTTCTGTCATTTTGTCAAAAATTTAAATCTGACAGTGCTCACTTTCACTTCCTCACTCATTGACGTTCCACCAGCAACTAACGCCTACCGCAGGTAGGAACACGATTCACACATACCCATTAGGCCTGCATATGTGCATCAAACCACGCATCCGTAGCTTAATTTTTTACCCAAGAAAAAATGTGGTCAAATACTTTTTGATCAAACCTCATATATTATGTATATATGAGTAAATGGGACTTTCTGTGCCTGTGTGTGGCAGATGGGTAACGAGGAGCAGCAGGAGAAGCTTTTGAGGGAGTGGCTGGACTGCTGCGTGACGGACGGAGGGATGTTGGCCGCCATGCAAAAGAGCTGCAGACGACGGAACCATCCTCTGGTCACTCAGATGGTGGAGAAGTGGTTGGATGGTTACAGGCAGATCAGACCCTGCCCCACACTGTCCGACGGAGAGGAGGAGGACGATGAAGAAGACGAGTGAAGAAGAGGAGGTGGTGGACTGTCTGGCACAGAAACACTCAAACTGATACAGTTTTATTCACATCAGGGAGGGATGGGCCTTCAGCCATCGCACACACACACACACACAAACACACATGCTCTCTCTCTCACTTTTATTGATGGACATTTCTACACCCCCCTTTCATTTCACATAAAGCAACACTAGAACCGCAGCCCCTCTCGATCCCACAACACACACAAACATAAAGGTGCTTCAGACGGTTTTCAGTGATGCCATAAGAGAACCATTTGTTATTGTAAAGACTTGTGTTTGTAAGAGATGTGTGAGTATGTAGAACCTTTATATTTGTGAAGAACCTTAACTTCAAGTTTTTTCTAAGACATCACTCAAAGAATCACTCGTTGGGTTATTCATGGAACTAAACATGGTTCTTTGAGCAGTGCCATAGAAGAACTATGTTTGTAATAGAGATGTGTGAGTGTGCAGAACTTTTATATTGGTCCTTTACTTTGCACTCATATTGCTCACAAAACCTTTAAAGGACGCCACAGAGGAACTAGTTTAGGTTCCAGAAGAGTGTGTGTGTTTATATTGGTAAGGAACCTCAGCCTTGCTGGCACCTTTTCAGTTGATTATAGACCTTTAAAGCTTCTTCACTCTTTTCTCTTGTTTCACTCATTTCCGGTCACGGCTGTTTTCGGAACCCAACCTTGTTCTATGGTAGTGCTGACAGAACCCTTTGGAGCACGCTTATGTTTGAGTGTCAAACTGTGAATCAGTCAGAGAAGAACCATGTTTATTATAAATAACCTTATATAAAAAAATTTTCTCTCCAGTAAAGAGTGATTATATAAATATATCAGCAAAAGTGAGTTTATTAACCCATCAGTAAAGGTGGAATGCATGCGGTTCTTTAAGAGTGTGATGATAATAAGGACAAAAAAAGAAAACCAGCATCAGCGGCGCCGAGACGACATTTCTATAGGTTTGTTATATTGGCACTTACAGAAGCACATTTCCCAAATAATGTTTGTTCTAAAATAATAATAAATATGGTTTGTTTGATTTTCTTTTATTGAGATTTAAAGTTTTAATGGAGTCAGTTTGGAAGCCAGTGTGGCCATGGAGCTGCAGAGACGATGCAGTATTTATAGCATGTTTAAACAAACACACACACACACACACACACACACACACACACACACACACACACACACAAATGTATAATTATACCTGAAGAATGTTAGCAAGGAAAGAAGTGGAAATTTTCCTGAGTGTGACTTTTCCCTCGCCCCTCTGTCGCCCCCTAGAGTTGTTTCTGTTTTTGTTTTTTAAAGACTGACTGTATTTATTTGTTTAGGAGTGCAACCATATGAGTTATACCTCACCCACTCACACACACTCTCTCTCTCTCTCTCTCTCTCTCTCTCTCTCTCTCTCTGACCCCTCCACATGCTCTCACTCTTTCCCTCTCTGCCCTCCCCCTTTTTATTTGTTGCACAGTGGTGTGTGATCTTGCTGTGGGAGTGAGAGAACCCCACCCCCTTCCTCTTTAAATGTACTGACATGTATAATGTGTGATTATCTAGTACCTCATTTTTGATGTTACAACTTTAGGTGCTTCTCTGGGGGGGTGTGGGAGTGGAGATGACGGCAGATACACACACCGCTTCTACCGAGTGTTCTATAACATTAAACTACACACACACACTTCCCTGGTGTCCGACTCTCTCTCTTTGTGCTGTGAGTTCAGCTCCTAAGGTTTTCATACTGTTATTCACAGTCAGAACAGCAGCGGAGGACTTCACTGAGGAACATAAAAGGTTCTTATTCTTAAAAAGTAATTTTGCACCATTTCTGACCTGGGGGATACTCCTTGTTTTTACACTGTCCATTTTATCAGCTGCTTTTATCATACAGGAGCACTTTGTAGTTTATAATTACAGACTGTAGTCCATCTGTTTCTCTGCATACTTTACCTTCCTTTCACCCTGATCTTCAGTTGACTTTAGAGAAGTGTGGTGGGTCATTCTGTAGTGATGCTGACATGGTGGTGGTGTTTGGTCATTGTTGTTGGATAAGTCCTCACTATTAACATTTTGAAGCATTCACGCAGCAACCCCTTCAGAGCCACCACTGGTTTTAAACCCTCAACCCAAACTGGTTTTAAAACCATTAAGCAACACTTTAACCCACTAAGCTACCAAGCCTCACATTATCACTCTTATCTGTGGATGTGTCTTAAGTTTAAAGTACAGTCATAGGCTGTATCCCAACTGTGTACTACATACCATATTATACAGTCGTGGCCGAAAGTGTTGGCACCCCTGGATTTTTTCTGCAAAATGCAGTGTTTCTCCCACGTAAATGTTACAGTTACACATGTATTGTTAAACGTGTGTTTATTTCCTTTATGATCATTAGAATGACACACAAATTTGACAGTTTCTCACAAAATTAAAATAGTATAAACTCACTTTTGGCGAGTAACAGGCATGGGAAATAATAAAATCACACCTGAAACCAGACAAAAAAGAGAGAAGTCTCAATCTATGTGTTGTGTGTCTGTGTGTCACACTAAGCAAGGAGAACAGAAAGAGCAGAAGAGAGAACTAAAGTTGTGGGAAAATATCAATCTCAAGGCTACATGTCCATCTCTAGCGATCTTCCATGGTTGATGATGCACAACATAATCAAGACATTTACAGCCCACAGCATTGTAGCTAATCTCCCTGGACATGGACAGAACAAATAAATGAATGAAAGGTTGCAAGGCAGGACAGTCCAGATGGTGGGAAAGTTCCAAAGAAATTCAAGCTGTCCTGCAAACTTGGGGAGTGTCAGTGTCCGTGCAAGCTATCTGTTCGACATTTTAATGAAACAAACACTGTGGCATGAGACCCAGAGGACCTCACTGTTGACACAAAAAAAGCTAGACTACCATTTGCCAAAATCATTCTACTTTAAACCAGAAAAGAAAGAGTCCTACAAAGAAAAGAACACAGTACCTATGGTCAAATGGAGGTTTGAGATGTTTTGGGGTGGTTTTGTTGCCTCTGGCACTGGGCATCTTGATTGTGTGCAAGAAATCATGAAATCTAAAGATTACCAAAGGATTTTGGGGCCTAGGTTTGCATCCTGGGTCATGGGTCTTCCAGCTGGACAGTGACCCCAAACGTACTTCAAAACACACCCAGAAATGAATGGAAACAAAGCACCAAACAATTCTGAAGTTACCAGCAATGAGTCTGGATCTAAGTGCCACAGAACACTTGTGGATCGTAAAATTGCTGTTGGAAGAAGGCACCCATTAAATATAAAAAAACCTGGAGCAGTTTGCAAAAGAACAGTGGTCCAAAATTCAGTTGAGAGGTATAAATGGTTATAGGAATCAATTTATTTTAGGTATCTTTTCCAAAGGTTGTGCAACCAAATATGGCCTGTTTGCTGTTTGTTTGCTGGTTGTTTGCTCTTTGTGCAACTTGTGAAACTCCTTCTTCCATGTTAACCATTCTTAGATTGTTTTTCAGACTTTTTTGCAGCTCTCAGAAAGTGGAGCTGTTTTCTCTGGCTGGTTTGTTTGCTGTTTGGTGTAAGTTATTTTATTTTACACAAAGCGGTGAGTACCTGTTT
The DNA here is from genome assembly GCA_034509495.1 of Acestrorhynchus altus. Classification (NCBI taxonomy): domain Eukaryota; kingdom Metazoa; phylum Chordata; class Actinopteri; order Characiformes; family Acestrorhynchidae; genus Acestrorhynchus; species Acestrorhynchus altus. The sequence continues at coordinate 26,981,173 of CM067510.1, read as the reverse complement.
AACCATGTCTGCTGCTGGCCTGTTTGCTTGCTCAGAGTGTTTAGTGTAAACCCCTTTTCCAGCTGTAGTGATAATAATAGTGATAGTGTTTGTACTAAGTGTCAGATAGTTAGCTCCCTGCTGGAAAAGGTGGACAAGTTAGAGGTGTGTATCTGGGGTTTACTGAAGGACAGAGTTAGAGTGCTCATTATTAGCCCTGGGTGCCTCAGGGAGAGTCAGCACCCCCTCAACTCCGGCATCAGAGTCCTCACAGCGGGGCGAATGGGTGACATCTCAGCGGCATAGACATAAAGCTAAGGCTAAAGCCAAAGCTGACCCACACAAACACCTCTCCCCTCCTGTTCACGTGTCAAACAGGTTTGCCCCGCTCAGCAAAACACCTGGTGAGGAGCCTGTACAAATAACTCGACCGCAGACATGGTCCCTGCTCTGGTATGTCCCCATCCCTACCTATAAGACCAGCGAATTGCTTTGAGACGTCACCTATGTGTATTGAGTCTGTGTCTGTGCCCCGAACTAAAGCTAAACTCAGAGAAACTAAAACAGCCTGTCTTAAGAACTTAATCAATATCCAGGTTTCATATTTTAATTATAAAAGTAACACCTCAAATGTAAAGTTTGGTCACTCAATTCAAAGGCCATCAATGTGAATGAAATTATAAATGATCAGAAGCTCAATGTTTTGTGCCTCAATGAAACTTGGATTAGACCTGATGAATACCTGGCACTATATGAAGCCTCAGCTGAAGGTTATACTTATGTGCACAACCCAAGACTGTCAGGTAGAGGAGGTGGAGTCTGTATAATCTACCAAAATATTCTAGAAATTAATCAGATACACTATAACTCCTTTGAAATCTGTCTATTAACATTATTAGATAGATAGATAGATAGATAGATAGATAGATAGATAGATAGATAGATAGATATACTTTATTGATCCCTTACAATCCCGAAGGAAAGGGAAATTCATTGAGAATAACAAAAGCAGTATACATGAGGTAAGAAAGGAAGAAAAAAACACACCCAGACTATGTTCCAAGAGGAACATGATTTAGCTAGATAAAATAAACATCCAAGCACTTAAGCACACATAATCAACACAGACTGGGGGGAGGGTATGGGATACAACAAGCATGTCCCGCTCGGCAGCCAGCCTATCTAGCGCACATTTGCAGTCCTTGCTCATCCAGGGAGGGAAGAAAAAGCTGCAAAGACGTTTTTCCTCCTGCAGATGGCGCTTTGCCTGGAAGCTCAACCTGACGTCCAGCAGTTGTCATGACAATGTCTCAGTTCTTAGATAACAAAGTTCAACAACTCCCGAAAAACAGCCTTGAGCAGCCAGCCTGAGACTGCAATCAACAGTAGGTAGGAGAAGGGAGGGAGCATCCCAGAACGTTGTCCTCCGGGGGAGATTTCCAGCATCTGCCAAGGCCAGAGCTGATGGGGGGAGCCGAATAGCTGATAACAAGAATAGTTTGGCTGGGAAAGTGTAGGGTCCATTTTGCAGCTACTCATCTCCTGTTGTATGGTCTCCCAGACGATTAATACTCCTTTGCAAAACTGACAGTTTCTCCAAGATGTTCTCCAATGTGCGATGTAAAGTCATAGTCTGAGCCCTGACAGCCTTGTCCAGAGTGTCAAACATCTCAGGCAGCTTAAAGGGGCCTTTGATAGCTGCCCACACTTCTCTAATTTTCCAATATGCCAGTGCAGTGCCCATTCCAATCAGCAGACTACTCACTATCAAAAATCCAAATATTTTTCCTCAACATCCTCGACTGACAGTGCCGCCAGGCATACGACCCTCCACCTCTCCCAGGAGTCCATCGTGTATCCAGCCGTAAATATCCATCAGGACACGCAGGTTCCCCCGAACCCAGACTTCTCTTCGAGAAGATGGTGTCAATTACGTTGAGAGACCAGTTGATCAAACCCATACTTTGGTTTAGAAGAACAGCGTTGAGTGAGTCTCCCAAGTGAGATAGTAGCAGAAAAGTCTGAAGAGCTAAGCAGGAGAGATAAGGGAGGAGAGGGAGGAAAGTGTGACCGCCTTCACCGAGAGCCAGCTACACACAAGAACATACTGTCATTAATTAATCTATATAGACCTCCAGGACCCATCTCAGAGTTTTTAAAAGAATTTAGTGAATTTGCTGCAGATGTAGCAGTCTGCAGTGATAAAGTAGGAGAGTTGTAGGAGAGTTTAATATTCACTTTGAGAAGGTAGACGATCCATTAAAAAAGGCATTTTCCTCAATCCTAGACTCTGTAGGTATTATCCAGAATGTAACCGGGCTGACACATTACTGTAATCACACTCTGGATTTGGTTCTGTCGCTGGGTGTTGACATAAATAACTTAAATACTCTTCCCCAAACCACAGCATTTTCAGATCGTTATTTAATTTCCTTTGAGCTACAGCTTAGCCATAATATATGTATGTCCCCTCATTACTGCATGAAGTGTATAATAAGATCAACTACAGCCCAAAAAAGTACTGAAAACCTACCTGATTTTTCACACCGGATTACTATCCAACAGATCCCGAGGAATTGGATAAATTAAACAACTGTTTACATAATAACCTCAGATCAAAATTGGACAATGTAGCACCACTTAAATATAAAAAATTAAGACAGAAGGAAATCACCCCATGGTACAACGATCAGACACGTACCTTGAAACAGTCAGCACAAAGGCTAGAACAGAAATGGCAATCCACTAAACTGGAAGTGTTCCACTCAGCTTGGAAGAACAGCCTAATTGATTATAGAAGGGCTCTCACTAGAGCTTGTTCACATTATTTATCCACATAGTGCTGAGACAGCCCTAGTTAGGATTACAGATGATCTCCTTCTTGCCTCTGATCAAAGCTGTGTGTCCCTGCTTGTGCTGCTAGATTGAAGTGCAGCAATAGTGATCACACTATTCTCCTAGAAAGATTACAAAGCATGGTCGGAATCACAAGGACAGCCCTCTCGTGGTTCAGATCTTACCTAACCGATCTGTTTCAATTTGTAAATGTAAAGGATGTGTCTTCCAATCACACTGAAATGAGATATGGAATCCCACAAGGCTCTATTTTAAGACCACTACTGTTCACGATTTACATGCTACCCCTTGGCACAGTAATAAACAGACATGGTATTAATTTCCATTGTTATGCAGATGATACTCAGTTGTATTTACCAGCCAAACCTGATGATAAACTAGATTAAAGAAAATGGAAGATTGTATAAAAGACATACAATATTGGATGTTGCGTAACTTATTCCTAAATAGTAACAAAACAGGTCCTCCCTTTGGGTCCTAAATTTGCAAGGGACAAATGATCAGACTTAATGCTAAATCTGGCTGATTTCTCAGTTGTACCTTGGCGTCATAATTGATTCAGACTTATCATTTGACCAACACACAGGTAATAATACTAGGACCGCTTTTCTTCGTCTTCATAATATTTCCAAGTTAAGAAATGTCCTGTCCTTGCACACTGCTAAAAAACTGGTGCATGCTTTTATTACTTCAAGGTTAGATTACTGCAATGCGCTATTGTCAGGTTGTTCAAGCAGGAACCTAAATAGACTTCAGTTAGTTCAAAATGCTGCAGCCAGGGTTCTAACTAAGGAGAGAACCAGAAGGTAACATAAACATGGGAGTATCCTGAAACATTGGCGTGTAACTGCTCCACCGTCACAAACCAGAGTGATCGCGAGAAGGAGTCAGACGGCAGCACCAACATCCCAGTTTACCATAAATCCCTATGTCCATGAACCCCTGGATCTGCAGCCTGTAACTAAGCTAAGACATTAACAACCAAATGCTACACTGAACAAGTAAATTTTCAGCCTAGACTTGAAGACTGAGACAGTGTCTGAGTCCCGAACATTATCTGGAAGGTTATTCCAGAGCTTGGGGTCTTTGTGAGAAAAGGCTCTTCCCCCTGCTGAAGCCTTCTGAATTCTGGGAACTAATAGGAAGCCAGCACCCTGTGATCTGCGTGATTGTGGTGGCTCATACAGGTAAATTAAATCCTGTAAGTATGCAGGAGCGAGCCCGTGTAGGGCTTTATATGTAAGTAAAAGAATTTTGTAATCAATAAGGAATTTAACCGGAAGCCAGTGCAGTGCTGATAGTATTAGACTGATGTGGTTGAATTTTCTACTTTTAGTTAGGTGTTATTGTCAGATCTGATGGAGTCACTCGCCACACTCTGGTAATGTTCACATTCTCTGTCCTCTTTTTAAATTTCAAACTAATTTATCTCTGTATCTTTTCCGAGTTAAGGATGAGCCACTGGCCTGAACTGATTAGGTCCTAACCTCAAGCTATTCTGCCCCACCTGAGAAGGACCCCAAGCTCCCCTGATACATCTTTACATTGGCTTTCCATCTTCCGGCTACTGGACCTGGACTAGTTTCCCACACTGCCATGGACTAGCTGCTCACCCACCATCACCAACTGTAGAAATGTACTGTTTTTATTATGTCCACCAGTGAACTAACATTACTTCAGTATACCTGAGTGTTAGAACAGAAGTTTATGGGTCCAGTGTCCCCTAACTGTGTATAAGTAGTTTTGACCACAGGAAGGATGGGTCCTCCCCTTTTGAGCCTGGTTCCTCCCAAGGTTGCTTCCTCCAGCTCTGAGGGAGTTTATCCTTGCCACTGTTGCCATTTGGCTTGCTCACTAGGGGATCTGTCCTTTGTTCCTATGTTAACCTTTTTATTTCTTGACTTCTGTGAAGATGCTCTGTGACAACTTCAGTTATGAAGAGCGCTATAAAAAATAAATGTTGATTTGGTTTGATATTAAATTGAGGGTGCCAATCAGAGGTGGAGCCAGACATTCTAAACACCCAGGGCTTAGCCCAAATGTCCAGAATGTTCATCTGTGTGTGTGTGTGTGTGTGTGTGTGTGTGTGTGTGTGTGTGTGTGTGTGTGTGTGTGTGTGTGTCTTCTTTCTTCCCCTATTATTTCTTACCTGTGTGTGTGTTAGAGAGACAGAGATTTTGCAAGTTTTCCCACCTACAAAGAATGGAGATGTCTGTAATTCTTATAAGTGCACTTCAATTGTGAGAGAATCTAAAAAGAAAATCAAATTTTATGATTTTTAAAATAATTAATTTGCATTTTATTGCATGACAAAGTATTTGATCAGTAGGATTTTTCTTATAGACCTGTTTTTCTTTTAGAAGGCCTCCTACTCTGCACTCATTACCTGTATTAATTACGTTTGAACTTGTTACCTGTATGAAAGACACCTGTCCACACACTAAATCAATAATACTTGTATTGTTGGCTAAAGAGGAGTCTGAAAAAGGTGAGAAATCAGCCCAGAACTACACAGGAGGTCCTTGTCAATGACCTGAAGAGAGGTGGGACCACAGTCTCAAAGATTACCATTTGTAATACACTACGCCGTCATGGATTAAAATTCTGCAAGGCATGTAAGGTCCCCCTGCTAACACATGTCCAGGCCCATTTGAGTTTCGCCAATGGCTATCTAGATAATCCAGAGGAGGCATGGAAGAAGGTCATGTGGTCAGAAGAAACCAAAATAGAACTTTATGGTATCAACTTCACTATCAATGGTTGCAGGAAGAAAAAGGATTAATACAACCCCAAGAACACCATCCCATCCATGAAGCATGTGGGAGGGAAAAATCATACCTTCAAGGTGCTTTTCTGCAAAGGGGACATGATGACTGCACCATAATAAAGGGAGGATGGATGGGGCCATGTGTCACAAGATTTTTGGCCTTCCCTTAGGAAGAGCATTGAAGATGGGACATGGCTGGGTCTTCCAGCATGACAATGACCCAAAAGACACAGCCAGTGCAACTAAGGAGTGGCTCTGTAAGAAGCATTTCAAGGTCCTGCAGTGGCCTAGCCAATCTCCAGACCTGAACCCTATAGAAAATCTATGGAGAGCTGAAACGCAATGTTGCCCAACAACAGCAACAAAACCTGGAAGATCTGGAGAAGATCTGTATAGAGGAGTGTGCCAAAATCCCTGCTACAGTGGGTGCAAATTTGGTCAAGAACTACAGGAAATGTCTGAACTCTAATTGCAAACGGAGGTTCCTGTACCAAATACTAAGTTATATTTTTCTATTGTATCAAATACTTATTTTATGCAATAAAATGCAAATTAATTATTTAAAAATCATACAAAATAAATCATTGGATTTATTTTTTAGATTCTCACAGTTGAAGTGTACCTATGGTAAAAAAGATTACAAACCTCTCCATTATTTGTAGGTGGGAAAACTTGCAAAATCAGCAAAATCATGTGTCAAATCTGAATTTTCCCCACTATACATACACACACAGTGCATCTGGAAACTATTCACGGTACTTCACTTTTTGAACCTTATTCCAAAATGGATGAAATTCATTTTTCCCTCAAAACTGTACACACAAACCAATGACAAAATGACAAAAAATTGTTTGAAATCTTTCCTAAATTAAAACAAAAAATTTATCACATGCACATAAGTATTTACAGCCTTTGCTCAATTCTTTGTTGAAGGACCTTTGACAGCAATTGTAACCTCAAGTCTTTTTATGATGCTTGGCACACCAATTTTTGGGAAGTTTCTTCCATTCTTCTTTGCAGAATCCCTTGAGCTCCATCAAATTGAATGGGGAGCATTGGTTCACAGCCATTTTTAGATATTTCTACAAATATTCATTTAGGTTCAATTCTGAGCTCTGGCTGGGCCACTCAAGGACATTGTCCTGAGTTGTCCCAAAGCCACTCCTTTGTTATCTTGGCTGTGTGATTAGGGTTATTGTCCTATTGGAAGATAAACCTTCTTTGGACCAGACCACTCTGGAGCAGGTTATCAAGGATGTCGCTGTAAAGTGCTGCAGTTATCTTTCCCTAGGAACTAGTTTGCCAGTTCCTGCTGCTGACAACAAGCTGCCACCACCATGCGTCACTGTAGGATAGTATTAGTTAGGTGATAAACAGTGCCTGGTGTCCTCTAGACATGATGCAGGAAAACAGAAAATCACATTGTAGGATTCTTATTTGTAAATGATGGTGGAAAATAAGTGTTTGGTCACCCTTAAACAAGAAAGATTTCTGGCACTCACAGACTTGTAACAGCTTCTTTAAGAAGCTCTTCTGTCCTCCACTCATTACCTGCATTAATGGCACCTGTGTGACCTCACTATCTGTATAAAAGACGTCTGTCCACAGCCTCAAACAGTCAGACACCAAACTCAAACATGACCAAGATCAAAGAGCACCAGGAAGAAAATTGAACACCTGCACCAGGCTGGGAAGAGTCAGTCTACAACAGGCAAGCATGTTGGTGTGAATACATCAACTGTGGGAGCAATTGTCAGAAAATGGAAGACATACAAGATCATTGATAAATTCCTTCAATATGGGGCCCCATAAAAGAAGATCTCATCCTGTGGGGTCAATATGATCATGAGAATGGTGAGCAAAAATCCCACGAAGGGACCTGATGAATGACCAGCAGAGAGCTGGGACCAAAGTAACAAAGGCTACCATCAGTAACACACTACGCTGAGAGGGACTCTCATCCTGCAGTGCCAGATGTGTCCTCCTGCTTAGGGCAGTACATGTCTGGGCCCGTTTGAAGTTTAGAACTTTTTTTAAATAGAACATTTAGGTAAAAACTCAATTCATCATGTTTGGAGGAAGAAGAACTTTTACATTATTGTATATTATTATCATGTATTAAAATATACTGTATATTATTGTAATCATTATATTAACATTGTATATGGTGTATTATACTCATTATATATACTGTATATTATTATATTGAAACTGTATATGGTGTATTATTACACTCCCTCAGTCATAATGAATCAATCTTATCATTATCCTTATATTAACATTGTATATAGTATATTATTATTCTATTAATACTATTATCATTATTAATGTTTACTGCATACCAGGGACACTCCACAAGACCGGTTTGATGTTCTGGAGACATTCTGACGCAGTTGTTTTTGAAAGCCAACTCAAGTTCCACCTCCGATTTAGTGAAACTGCATGGAAAGAAAAAATGTTTGCGATTTGGGAGTTCTCCTGAGGGGATTAGGAGTCTCCTGCTCCACCTTGTGGCTGTTGTGGTTGTTACAGTCTGCTGATTACACCTGCAGCACGCTACAGCTGTTCGATGAGGCTAACTTGGCTAGTGTAATGCTGTTTGGGCATGCATATGATGATGTCATCATAATGACATCCTATTCACCATTAGGCATCATGTGTTCCTCCAGAACCCTGAAAGGGTATTATCTGTAAGTCTGTAAATAAACCTGACTCTCCTGCAGATCTCAAACCTCCAGACAAACAGAAACACAGAAACCCAGAAAGCTCAGTTTGGATCTCAGAACTGAATCCTTTATTTTGAACTGCACTGACCGCTAAATGTTCACCTTGTACAAGAAACAAATACAAATACTCACGCTAAACAAAAACAAAACCAAGAAATAAACAAACAAACAAAAATTAGTCATACTGCTGACTGACCGGTCCTGCACTAGTGTCCTTCTAACTGAGGTTCTGATTCTGCTCTCCCTCTGGACAGGACTGGAACATGGCCTTCCTCACCCGAACGAACAACAGAGCACAAGAAGAGAAGGAAGAAAGGCTGGAGTAAGAGCAGAAGGAGTTGGAGAAGGAGGAGGAACAGAAGGAGGTAGAGGAAGAGGTGCAGGAATGGCAGGAGGTGTAGGGGGAGTAGGGGGAAAGGGAGGTGTAAGAGAAAGAAGAGGAGGCCGGAAAAAAAGGGGTGGCGTTGGAGGAGGAGCGTCCAGCTAGGCCATACAAATCTATCAGGACTGCAAAACTCTTTATTACTCTTTATTATGTTTTTCTCTGAACACCGAAAACGCGATGTTTGCCTTATAAAAAATACCACAATGGGAAGGAGGAGAAAGAAGGGATGAGGAGGAGAAGAGAAAACAGTCAGATTACCTCAAGTGGTGTTTACTTTACATTTTTTTCCTTTTTTTCACATAAAATTTTGGGGAGAAAAAGAAAACATCATCTGCAAAAGTGTTTTTCCTGAGTCATTGTGGAACGAAGTTACAATTCAACACTTTAACCCTTTCCTGTTTGTTCTGGTGTCCAACAGCAAAAAGAAACAAAAACTGAAAACTGAAAAATAAAATAAAAAAAAAGATCAAAGAAAAAAATTCAAAGACTCAATCGGCAGTTGATTCGACTGTCCTGGAATTGACGTGGTGGTCAAATTCCTGGCAGATTAGCCTTTTCACTAAGCACTTAAAGTGGTCCAGGCGAGTCCGTTAAAGAAAGAAAGAGTTTCTGAAACATCTGCTGGGGTTCTTCTGATCTTCTGGTTGAACACCCTAACGAGAGGAAAGTCTCCAGAGTTGTCTGCTTCATATCCACAGGGTTAGCCGAGTCCAGAAGAGTGGCACTGCTGACCTGGAAGAGCGTCCGACGGTTTTGTCATCACTCTGTCGGAGAGCTGGTGTGTGTGTCTGTGGTGTTAGTTACTCTGAAGCTGTGAATGTTCAGTTTATTAGGTTAACACACGGACACTGACGATGTCCAGCCCGGGTCAACACTCCTCAGCCAGTTGGATGGGTGGATGGATGGATGTGATTAGGAAAGGGTTCACTCTCACTCTGTGGATCACCTGCTGGTGGGCGACTGCAGATTCTCACTGTCCTCCGTTTTTCTGTCTGATAAATATATATATAGATATGTTTCATAACCACGTCTCACTTCATCTCATTCACTCACACTGAAGTTAAAGGGTCTAAAATTATAAACGATAAACAAAGGAACAAATAACACTTCAAACTAACAAAGCAGAAAGTGGGTGTGATTTATGAGACGGGGTGTAGATCCAGGGGAAAGGGGAGTGGGCCAAAGTCATGGTTCAGTTTCTCAGAGCTGTCACACTTGAGGATGGACAAGTGAGTTGTCCAATCAGATGTGGGGGGTGGGGCTTTGCTTCCTTCAATTGCATCCCAGCCACGCCCATTTTCCCACCAAAATTGAAAAATAAAGAAAAAAAGTTGAGTATAAAGTTTTTGTCTGTGAAGCAGTCCCGAGAAGTGAGCTGCAGTGTGTGTGTATGTGTGTGCGTGTGTGTAGTCATAGTCTCTTGGTCCCGGAAAGTGGTTGATTTATTGGTTTAATTGGAAAGATGCTTGGCTGCCTCTGTGTGGATGAGTCTACATCTGTATCAATGTATATGTATATAATGTGTTTCGTGTTTCTGTGACATTGTGCAGTTATCTATATGTGTGTGTGTGTGTGTGTGTGTGTGCGCGCGCTACATGTCTGTGTGTGTGTGTGTGTGTGGTGCTATTGCTCTGTGAGGTGTTCTCTGCTTTCTCCGTGTTTGGATGGTTGGTTAGGGGAGGGGGCTTGGGAGGGGTGTGTTCCCGATGGAAGTGTATGGGGTATAGGGACCCCGCCTGGGACCATGCCCTCCAACGCCCCCGGGAGGCCACCTGGCGCCACCCCAACCATGCCTGGAGGGAACCTAAACAAATACAGATCAATTAGAAGTTAGTGAGTTGTTCAGAGTAGGGGGTAAAGTGTTGTGAGTTGAATGGGTGTAGCTAAAATGCTGTAGTCTGAATGGGAGGGGCTAAACTGCTGTAGCTAAACTGAATGTGTCTGGGCTTCAGTTATTCAGTTTATTCTGGCCAATTCTCCTTCGCAGTTCAGAATAATGTGTGAGAGTGGACTCAAAGCAGACATGCAGAAGAAAGAGCTAAAATACAACAGAGGATATGGGCAGATGTGATCAAGGGATTAAAACACACACACACACACACACACACACACACACACACACACAGTACTAATGTTGTTTAAAAAATTGAGAAAGATGAAAGAATAAAGCAACACTAAGTAAAGTTGAAAGGAAAACTGAAATATACACTATATGTACAAATGTTGGTGGACACCCCTTCTAATTCAGCATTCAGCTACTTTGACCTCCACCCACTGCTGACACAGGTGTGCCAATGCACACACAGCTTGTCTACATCCTATAGTGAAGTACTGGTTGCATGATTGGCTGGGTTACAACTCTACAGGAGCATGACTGGCTGGGTTATAATTATGGGAGCATGATTAGCTGGGTTATAACTCAGCGCCGGTTATAACTTGATAGGAGCATGATTGGCTGAGTTCTAACTCAGCGCCGGTTATAACTTGATAGGAGCATGATTGGCTGAGTTCTAACTCTACGGGAGCATGATTGACTAACAAGTCCATGGAAGAATGATTGGCTGGGTTATAACTCGATGGGAGCATGATTGGCTGGGTTCTTACTGTACAGAAGTGCAATTGGCTGAGATATAACTTCATGGAAGCACAATTGACTGGGCTTTAACTCTAAGAGAGCATGATTGGCTGGGTTCTAACTGTACAGGACCATGATTGGCTGGGTTACAACTCTATGAAAGCATGACTAGCTAGGTTATAACTCTATGTGAGAATGATTGACAGGGTTATAACTCTACGAGAGCATGACTGGGTAATAACTCCATGGAAGCATGGAGCACTCTATAGAAGTGTGATTGGGTTATAACTACGGGAGCACAATTGGCTAGGTTATAACTGTAAGAGATCATGATTGGCTGGATTATAATTCTACTAGAGCATGAATGGCTGGGTTATAACTGTGTGGATGCATTACTGGCTGGGTTGTATCTCTATGGGATCATGACTGGTTGGGTTATAACTAGCTGGGTGGAGCATAATTGGCTGGGTTATATCTATGGGATCATGAATGGCTGGGTTATAACTCTACAGAGGCACCATTGGCTGGGTTACAGCTCTAGGGAATGAATATTAGCTAGGTTACATCTCCATGGAAGCATGATTGGCTGGGTTATAACTGTACAGGAGTATGACTGGCTGGGTTACAACTACGGGAGCATGTTTCACTGGATAATAACTGTATAGAAGTTTGATTGGCTGGGTTATAACTCTACGGGGGTTTGATTAGCTGGGTTATAACTCTTTGGAAGCGTGACAGGCTGGGTCATAACTCTAAGGGAGCACAATTGGCTGTGTTCTAACTACAAGAGCATGATTAGCTGGGCAATTACTCTACGGGATCATGATTGGCTAGGTTATAATTTTATGGGAGCATAACTCTATGGCAACATGACTGACTGAGTTATAACTCTACTGGAGTATGAATGGCTGGTTTACATCTCTGACAGAACATGATTAGCTGGGTTATGACTCTATGGGAGCGTGATTGGCTGGGAAATAACTTCGGGAGCACAACTGGCTGGGTTATAACTCTATGGAATCATGACTGGCTGGGCTATAACTCTACGGGATTGTGATTGGCTGGGTTATAACTTAACAAGAGCATAACTGGCTGGGTAATAACTCTACGGAAGTATGATTGGCTGGGTTAAAACTTTATGCACACATTGATTGGTTTATAGCTCTGTGGGAAAATATAGAGCAGTCATAGAGAGCAGGGAAAAGGATTCTTAGTGGACAGTTTCACTATGTTTAACAGTATTTACCTGCTGTCGATTTAGGCATTGATTTTGTCTTGGTGGGCACCAGTAGTGATGGCCTGCATGGTCTGGTTCACTTGGCTGAGAGAGAGAATCAGAGGTGGGGGTGTTTGGATTTGGGAGAGTTCAGGAGTAGGACTATGAATAGTGCCCTCACTGATCTTGGTTAGGAATAACAGTAACAGGTTTTAATTTTACTGCCAGATCAGGGAGGACTTTCTCTGAGAAATCATCTCCAACAGAATAAAGGCTCCCAACACAGGGTACTCAACTGGGCTTTCTGGCACTAGGCATACGGCGAATGAGGTGATACTGAACAAATGAGCGTTAAGAGTTATAATAATCACAGAGTTATAAAATATCATGCCGAGATGAAAATGTTACGCAAAAGTGAAAAATGCAGCCAAAGTTATGCGTTTATGTGAGTTTGAGAGCAGACGCACTTCAGTAATTTACCTGTAGGCAGCACCGTTAAGCTCAGGGTGAACACCCGGCTGGTCCATCACACCCCAGGTTGCTGTTGTAACAAAAAACTCCTTATTCACACAGTTTCTTAGACTGTCTGGGATCCGACCTGCAAAAGAGTGAAACAGATTTAATCATAGTAATGTATTATGTGGGTGGTGGGTCATTCTCAGCACTGCAGTGACACTGGCATGGTGGTGGTGTTTCAGTGTGTGTTGCCCTGGTATGAGTGGATCAGACAGCAGTGCTTGTCAGTAAGTGTCTATCGCTGTCCACTCTGTTAGACACTCCTATCTCGTTTCTCTGCCTTGCAGATGTAAAGTCAGAGACTGAAGCTCATCTGTTTCTGTACAGTTTGTGTTGGTCCTCCTCTAGTCCTTCAGCAGTGCTCACAGGATGCTGCCCACAGGATGCTGTTGGCTGGATATTTCTGGTTGGTGGACTGCTCTCAGTCCAGCAGTGACACTAAACACTCCAGCAGCACTGCTGTGTCTGAACCACTCCTACCAGTGCAACACACACTAAACACACCACCACCACTGCCATAATAGCTGCTCTGTGGTGGTCCTGTGGGTTTCTGGCCATTGAAGATCAGGGTGAAAGGAGGAGAATAAAATGCAGAGAAACAGATGAACTACAGTCTAATTATAGAACTACAATATGCTCCTGTATGGTCAGAGGAGCTGATAAAATAAACAGTGTATGTAGAAACAAGAAGGTGGTCATAATGTTATGGTGGATCTGTGCATGTTTTATTTGTTTAAATCAGTTAAAATCAGTAAATAAATAAATGTGTAAAATATGTAGAAACATATTACATTTAGGTTTCCTGTAAAGGATACAGACACAGATCAATATCTGGGATTAATTGCTGAAAGTGTGTGTGTGTGTGTGTGTGTACCAGTGATGGCTCTGCGGATCTCTGTAGCTGCTGCTTCTCTCATCTCCAGAGAGGCCTGCTCGCTGTACCAGGCTGTGTGTGGCGTACAGATCAGATTAGGAGCATCCTTCAGAGGACCCTGTGCAAAACTACACACACACACACACACACACACACACACACACACACACGCACACACACACACACACACAAACACACACACACAAAAGGGAAGACTGTATATATCATTACTGTATTTCTAAAAGCTGCTCTTACATCACTATCTCCCCTCTACCAGACTAACCAGTGACATACACCCAGACCTCACTCACCCAGATATTGGTTTACAGAGGAAATTGAGAAGAGAGGGGCTGTTCACTCACTCTTTACTCACACAGTGTTCAAATTTCAGAATAAAAGTCCTGAGAAGTTTAATATGTAGATCTCCAATGAAGACACATTAGGGTAGTCTAGGATCTCCTGAAAATAACATCTATATAATAACACTATCTCGTATAAGTGCAATATTTTTTGAGACATCTTCAAGATTAGTGTGATCATTGAATAATGAATTAAAATATTTAAGTTATTAATGACATTAAAATAACACCTGAATGGTTCTGTCTCGTGGACGTCGAGCGCAGCTCCACGTATCCTTCCCTCCTTCAGAGCCTGAGCCAAAGCCTTCTCATCCACTAGCCCTCCTCGAGCAGTGTTCACCAGGAACGCTCCCTGACGCATCTACAACACATACACACACACACACATACATATAAACACACACATAAACTATATGTCCAAATGTTGGTGGAGACCCCTTCTATTGAACATTCAGCTGCTTTAAGCTGCCCTCATTGCTGACATGATGCGAATGCACACAACTTGTCCTGTCCCTGTAGAAAAGTACTGCCAATAGAATATGACACATGATACAAAGACATAATAATACCCTTGATTTCACAAGAAACAGTGAACCAATACTTTTGTTCATATACTGTATACAGGGTACACACTAGTGTATTTCAGAAAATTAGAATATTGTGAAAAAATTCATACAAAACCTTGAGTCAGATTTTATTTTCATTACATATAAAGTTGTTTATATTTGCATTACATTTCATATATATTTCATAAGAAAAAAGAACAATATTCAAATATTTGAGATGCATTAGTATCATATGCTTCCTCTCCTTCACCTATAGGGGGCAGGACAGGTTAGCAAATGTAAGAGGGCTTTCACACTTGCTTGCCCTTTCTCAGACTGAGTGACACACAGTATCTCTCTCTCTCTCTCTCTCTCTCTCTCTCACTCACACACACACACATACACTAGCATGTACAGATTACATTTTTGCTCAGGTAAGACAAGTGTGTGCTCATACGCAGTCCATGGCCACTTGGAACACAATCCATATCAGTGTGAGTGGGTGGAGCTAATCTGTGGTATGCTGAATACTGGCCAAGAGCTGGAGAAAGAACCTGGAACCCACATCTCTACAGACCTGCAGATTATTTACTGTGACGTCACAGAATCAGTGAGTATGAACATTTAATACCTATACAAAGTTCAAGTTACAAGCAACATGCTTTTGCTTGTCATTAGAGTTTAACATCATTAGAATGAATGACTTTATTAATAATGTCACATAATTAATACCATGTTATCAACAAGCACGGCATTAACAATAATTATTAACAAGGCATAATAAGGCATAATGACATTAATATTATTAATGCTACTTTATTAACCTCATTAAAACGGTCATGTTATTAATTTTATTGATTATTAATGACTATATTAATAACAAATAACTATTTTACTATATTAATAATAAAACAGCGTTTTTGCCTTCTTAATGTTCACAGATGGACTTAATTAATGGTAAGTGTTGTGATGCTTCTGATGTACTGAAGATATCCTTACACTGAATTTCAGTGCCACCGTTATCATAAGCAAGTGTGTGTAAGTGTGTGTGAGTGTGTGTGTGTGTGCACCTGTTTGATGGTGAAATCGTTGATAAGGTGGTGGTTGTGTTCGTTAAGGTTGCAGTGTAGGGACACGCAGTCGCTCTGGTACAGCAGGTCCTGCAGGGTGTAAACTCTCTGCACCCCTAGGGAGCGCTCCAGGCCGTCCTGCAGATACGGGTCGTAGAACAGCACGTTGAACCCAAACACCTTTGCCCTGACCGCCACCGCCTGCCCGGAGCGCCCTGTAAGAAACAAACACTCTAAACAAACATTGTGTACAAACAACACCGTAAACAAAACAAATAACACACTGGTACAGGTCTGCCTACACCTGCAATACTGTCCAAACTAACAACAGTTGCTGTGGGAGAGCAGTGGTGGAATGTGGAATAATTAAAAATGTGGTTAAGATAAAATCTATACATTTATGATGTATTGTTTTATTTATTTATAATTTATATTAACAGTGTGTGTGGGGGGGGGTTCCCGGCTCATCCCATAATAACATTTTATAATATACAAATGAGGTCACCGGGAGGTCTGTGGCATGGATTTTACTGTACCACGGACACAATATTCACGTTACTCAAACTAAATTATATATCCAAGTGTGTGTTCCTGACCAAAGCCAATCAGTCCGAGTGTTTCTCCTCTTATCCGTGCGGCTCCTGATGCAACCTCTCTGATTTGCTCAACACTCTGGACCCGCGTGCCCTCCCGGAGAGCTTGGTACAGCCACGTATTCCGGCGGTACAGGTTTAGGATGTGGCACATCGTCGAGTCTGCTGTCTCCTCCACCGCTGCTGACGGGATATTACACACCGCGATACCTGTAACGTACGCAAACACACACCTTAAACATTCATGGCAAAATTCTGTTTGATGAATAAAAATAAAGACCACAATCATTTTGACAGACCGTAATACACTACAGGAAGCACAGGGGGCTCTGTATGATGTAACACACTACTGGATGTGTAGGGGCTGCTGTATAACACTCAATAATGTGATAATGTGATCCTTATGACTCATTTGCTCACTCTGGCAGAGTGTAATACGGTTCAATAAGAGTAGGGGGCGGACTGTAATGTTCTATAATGTTTATATCATACAGTGTGGATCAATATGATCCAGTTTAAACAGTAATATTACAGCATTTAAGATTCCAGATGACAACTAATTCTGAAAACATGCATCACTTTATGGGCAGCAATAAAAAGGCACTGATTCAACTAAAAGAGTGTTTATAGTTTTACAGCTTCAGCAAACTTTATAACAAATCTGCAGTCAAAAGACATAATCTCTGTATAACAGGTTTATATATTTGTCACTAGTCATTTTTATGCTTTATGTAAGCTGTGCCATATCTGCTGAAGAAATCAGTTTAGCACAGACATTTATATCAAAGATCAGGACACAATATGTAATGTATTGGACACGTGGATCATATAAACATTATTATAGAGTGTCCCCTATGCTTCCTGTAGTGTATTACAGTCTGTCAGAATGAGCATGTGGATCATATAAACATTATTATAGAGTGCCCCCTATGCTTCCTGTAGTGTATTACAGTTTGTCAGAATGTAGATTATATGAACATTACAGAAAATGGTTAAATCTCTGCATTTTTATTACACCTTTAAAACTATCACGTTAATAGTTTACTACAATTCATACCCAGCTCTCCTGCAGCTTTGATGTCGATGTTATCGTATCCGCTGCCAATGCGGATGATGATGCGCAGCGCTTTAAACTTCTCCAGGTCTTCTCGTGTCAGAGTAATGGTGTGGTACATCATGGCCCCGACTGCCTCATTCAGCACCTGCCACATAAAGAACCACACACTTACAACCACATGACACCTGAAAGACACCCCATCTCCTCACATCTCTAAAAAGAACCCAAACTGGTCAATTTTGAGAACTAATTAAAAGATTTATTCTGTGAATATTGGGACTCCTCAATGTCACCGCTGGACTGAACACATCCCCCCAACAGTGTTCTGTGAGCATAACCAACTAAAGTGGACACAGTGTTTAAAAACACACCAGCAGCTTGTAGATGCATGTTTGATCCACTCTTATCAGCACAACACACACTAACACACCAGCACCATGTCAGTGTCACGGCAGTGCCGAGAATGACCCACCATCCACATGATAGCTGCTCTGTGGTGGTCCTGTGGGGTCCTGACCATTGAAGATCAGGGTGAAAGGAGGAGAATAAAGGGTGCAGAGAAACAGATGAACTACAGTCTGTAATTACAGAGCTACAAGGTGCTTCTGTACGATCAGTGGAACCGATAAAATGGAGTGTAGAAACACAGGTGGTCATAATGGCTGATCGGTGTAAGCATGTACAGTGTTACTGGCTCTCCTTTTAATTATCATATAAACTGGTGTCCAAACCATCCACTACTGATAGTGACCCACCAATAAGGACATTTAAAACACACACACACACACACACACACACACACACACACACACACACACACACACACACACACACACACCATATTGTCCAATCGAGAGCAGCAGCTATTACCTCCCTCAGACCTTTATTCAGGTGAATATTCCCATCACATCCCGCTCGCCCCCTCCTTTCTAATCATTCCTATCTCTCTCTCTATCTCTCCATCGCACCATGTCCCCGTCCTCACGCCTCTTTATAAAACGGCCTGCTTTAATATCGGACACTTTAATAACACAGAGACGAGGGTGAGGTCCTGATCGCTGGGAGAGAGCGCAGTGCAGTGAGCAGTTAGCATCTCTGCAGCCTCCATTCGGGCTCAATGACCCCGACGTCTGTCTGCATAACGAGCGATAACACACCGCTGCTGACGCTAGATAATTACACTGCCGGGCACCCAGCCGAGAGGCCCTCCATTACGGGAGGAATGAAGGAGCAGCTCTTTATATTAAAATCACTTCAGGAGGAAATGAGAAAAACAATCATCATATACACCAACCACCCAGAACATTAAAACCCCTCACAGCTGAACTGAACAGGTGATCTGGTTGCAGTGTCTCCTGTGGAGGGGTGGATATATTAGTCCGTCATTGATGAAAAAGCACAAGAACCTGAGACACTTTGACAAGAACCAAACTGTGATGTTCTTGACCACTGGATCAGACCACCTCCAAACATCAGGCAGGTCTTGTGGGATGTTCTCAGTATGCAGTGGTCAGTACCTATCAAAAGTACTCCAAGGATGGAAGGAATGGTGTTAGGGTCATGGGCATGGGCTCACTGATGCTTATGGAGGTCCCACCTTGCAACTTACAAGACTTCAAGGATCTGCTGTAATGTTAGTCATGGTGCCAGATAGCACAGGACACCAGGTCTGGTGGAGTCCATACCTTGATTGGTCAGAGCTGTTGTCTGGCAACACAAGTGCGATCTTCTCAATATCAGACAGGTGGTTTTAATGTTATGGACGATGGGCGTAAAGGCTCATTTATGTTTACGCTAAATACTTCCCAGACTGTTCTGGAATAAAGACGCCTGCTTGGTGAGCAGCTGTACAAATGTCCATACTGTCCAACCAGATCTCAGGAAATTACCTTCCACAGGTAAGACTGAACAGCTGCGTTTGATTGTATTTGGCCATTAGAATATTCCGCTGATAGATAACCTTAATTTAACGAGTCAGATTATAATTATTAAATTAATAACTAACATTAAAAACCTGCTGAGCGACTGATATATCGGGCTGTATTTTGCAGATTGATTTATATTTGCTGATTTTGTTGGATTTTTTCTTTAATGAATTGTTAATTATTACAATTTAAATTTCAACATTTTTCTATATTCTGAAATAAACAAGGAATGATTTTCCACCACATCAGTTGAACGCATCACACTCCTCTCTGTGGAGATAAATAACGGTGTTCGCTGTGAGGTGTACTCAGCCCAGCTATTTGGACATTAATGACTGTGTGCTGGTCACAAAAAAACTGTAAATTAAATTTCAATTATTGAAATATAAATAAGTATACAAATGAAATCTAAATGAAATTATTTAAATTCATTATTAATTTAACAGCTTTTTTGTAGAGTTGATGTTTATGAAATCTGAAATTGGAGGTTGGAGATGTTAGTAGATGTCCTTTATGCACGAGCAGATGATGGATCTCAGTTGTAGGTATTCGATAAACTGACCTTTTCCAATTTCATGTGTGTTCATTTGGTATGTGAATGAGAAAAATATGGTCGTTTTGAAAGACATGAGTGTGTTATGCCTTTTCTCATCTACAATGATTTATTTTCTTAGTCGTGGCTCACTGATATTAATAAATAGGGTTTGCTGTATCTCTGTATTAATTATTGTATGTAACTAAACCGTCATCTGCTTTGGAGTTTCTGAGAAGTGCCATAGAACCATAGAATGTTCTGTTCTTGTGTTAGACGAACTTTTAAGAGGTGAAAGTAGAGGTTCTCCAGACCGTATTAAATGTCTAAGCACCCACGGAAAACAAGGGTACTAGTTGAGAGTTTGTCCTTGTTTACTGCAGTATCAGCCTCAAATCTTCTGAAAATGCTTTACATTAGAGGTTAGAACATTGCTGTGAGGAGGACTGCATTGCATTCAGTCATGTTTGAAACATGAAAAATTATCTTGTCGATGATTAAAATAGATCAAATAGAATTATATTAATTGGCCAATTTAATATATTCTAAATATATATTAAAATAATTGAATCATATTAAAATATGATTCCATATAATTCAATAATCATGTAAGTAAATTCTACACTTACATTTTTGGCCATTTTATTATTTGATACATGTTTGATGAACATTTTGAATATGTATATTTTTTCCATGTGGGTTAGCAGGAAATGGTGCTAGAGTTCAGTCTTCAGAGTTCAGAGCTCAGTCAGAACCAGGGTTCTCCATCACTGGAATAGTGGAACTTTTTTGCTTATTCAATGCCACTAAAATAAACATGAATAAAATATTTTTTATTTAGTAATTAGTTTTATTCGGGTTAAAGTGTGTGCACCTTTTCGTGTATCTCCTGTGTGGACTGAGCGTCGCAGAACGCCACGGTTGCCAAGTCTTTCAGAATGGGCATCTCTACTGTACAGTCTCGGCCATCCAACAGTGCCACTAGGGGGCGAGGGTGCAACGAGGGTCCATTCATGATCTGAGGCCTGATACCTGGAAAGAGGGAGGGAGGCAGAGAGAGAGAGAGAGAGAGAGAGAGAGAGGGAGGTTAATTATTAAGCAGATCATTAATACAGGATACCCGTGCATCAGGCTGGATGAGAAAACCCACCAGCTCTCTACAGGCCTGTCTCTAAAACTCTGTCTCTACAGATCCGTCTCCACAAGTCTGTATCTACACCTGTAAAAGTCTGTCTCCACAAAGCCAGTCTTTAAAAGCCCATCTCAACAAGTCTGTCTCCACAAAGGCCTGTCTTTATAGCCCGTCTCCGTCTGGCACTGAGATTGTTCACTATTTCTGATTTTAGAAATGAACACATTAATATTTAGTGTTTAGTGAGGTTAGAAGGGTGCTGTGGGGACGAGATGATGAATGAGCTGAAAATGAGGTGCAGCATTTTCAATTATTATTGATAGTTAATTTCAATATTGGGCCGATGTGAACTACAGTTGTTGATACTTGGGCAGATGTTGTAGCTACATCACTCATCCTCGCTAATTCCAAAGGTTTTGTAAATGCCTACATTTGTTTCAAGACACTTTATTTACTAAAGGTCTCATTATACTGGAACCAGAATGTCAAGAAACATGGCTCAAAATGTGTGTAAATATCTAACATATCTCCATCTCTGTCCTGATAATTATGTTGTTTGTCATACGACCTTAATCGTTTGTACTGATCTTGATCTCGCCAGTTATAAATTTCTCAGCATGGAGAGCATGTTTGTATAAAATTTATTTAGGATGTTTAAAAATATCTTAACATTTTAAAATTAAGTTGCTGTTTCTCATATAATACATTATAATATAATACTATTTACTGTAATTATACAATAAATCATCCTAACAAATAAACATAGCTACTGTCACAGTCCTAAATCTTTCACACTGAGTAAAGCTTTCTTAACTCCTCCTGTACAGCTGCCTTATGGAGAGGTTTGTGGAGCCCAATTCTAATTCAGCATTCAGATAGTAATCATCTACACAGCTTGTCTAGTCCTTGTAGAGAAGTACTGCCAATAGAACAGGACTCTGTGGAGCAGAAAAACAAACATGAACCTATTGGCGCCATGATGAACGCCAGGTGTGGGCCAGAGGAGTGTAAATCTGCCAGAATTGAGCTGCGGAGCAGTAGAACTGTGTTCTCTGGAATGATGGCGCTCCATCCAGTGCTTTTTTTTTTTTTTTAGATGACTTGAGGATGAGGGGGCAATTATCCAACATCTTGCTCCTGTTGCTTAATGCAATCAAATCCTTACAGCAATGCTCCAGAAGTCTAGCAGAAAATCATCTCTGGACTCCAAAATGTAAAAAGGATCAACTATTATTATTTAAACTATTATAAATATTTAAAATATTTATCCATATTGGGAATAACTGTGGATAAATGGTGAGGGTTGTGTCAGGAAGGGCATCCTGCGTAAAATTTGTGGTAAAACTATAATGCGGATCAGGCAGATGATCCGCTGTGGCGACCCTTCAAAGAAGGGGAAGAATGATGATCTATATTGGGTATAACTGTATTTAGTTTAGCATTTCGTTTCTCTCTCACTCCCACAGTACCCCCTGGAATACAGCAGGTGACACTGTTCAATGCTAAAAAGTGGATTTTACAAGCAGCTCTATCAACTGATTGATATTAAGAGAGTAAATATTTACAGAGTAAATATTAACACTAAATATTGAGAGAGCAAATATTAATAGAACAAATATTAACAGAGGAAATAATAATGAGAGAGTAAATATTATCAGAGGAAATATTATACAGTATATAATAAAATATATAATACAGTAAATATTAACAGTAAATATTAAAGAGAGTGAATATTGAGAGACTTACTATTTAGAGAGCAAATTTTACCAGCGATAATAATAATGGAGTGAATATTAAGAGATTAAATATTAACAGAGTAAATATTAAGAGATTAAATATTAACAGAGTAAATATTAAGAGATTAAATATTAACAGAGTAAATATTAAAAAGCCAGATGTTGGAATATTGTGTCATAATGCTTCCATTCGTTGCTATGGAAATGTACAGCAATAATACATGTATATATATATATATATATAAGTTACAGTCTTTATATAAACCAGTTAAACTCAGGTGGTTCAGGCTGTACAAGTCCAATTTCGGTCAAGGAAGAATTTGACCAGACATAAATCAGTCAGTGGGGGTGGAGAGTTTTAATGAGAACAAATCAGCTCTCATTAACATGCAGCCTCTGCTCAATATCTGGTAAAGCATCATTTGGGAGGAATACGGAAACCATGCCCTCAGTTAGATCTGGACTCACTGCTGGTCACTTCAGAACCCTCCAGCACTTTGTCTAGGTGTTTCTGAACTATGCTTTGGGTCATTGTCCAGCTGGAAGAAGCTGGACCTCTAAGGTAGCTTGCTGTCTCTGCCCTGCTGGACAAAACAGGCAGGTCACCATATTCAGTTTTCCCTTTCCTTCAAAAGCTGTCACAGGTTACCTAGCAACTATAATCTGTAGTTACCCACTGACAACCGGTTGGGGCCAGCCTACTCACCCTAATGAGAGACAGTGTATATCACAATACCTACATTTACAGCCTTATTAATATTCTGTAGTTCTGCCTCAGTGTATACATACTAGTTTCTATAAAATACAGACTGAATTCATTCACCGAAACACATCTATAAAATACTAGGTTCTGCATTAATGCAAATTTAAAATACACACAGGAATCTAAAATGTATATACATGTACCAATAAAATTCACATGGGGATCTGGATAATACATACTAGGATATATAGAACACGTACTGGAGGTCTTTTGGTTACAGACATATGCTTGCAACTGGAAGGTCAAAAGTTTCTGGACCAGTGGTCAAGGATGGGTTATTTACACATCATTAAACATTTAAATCATTCTCAACTACCAACAAACACCTTCCTCTCCCTCCCCATATACTCATGTTGCAGATAATCCTTTAACACACACACACACACACACACACACACACACACACACACACACACACACACACACTAAAATACATATATACTGTAACTGACACACAAGAGAGAGAGAGAGAGAGAGAGAGAGAGAGAGAGATCATGAGGTATAGCTGCAGATGGACTCTAGACGAGCAGTCTCTGAAGGGAAGAGGCCTCCTGTTTCCTCTCCTTCTCCATTCCTGCCTCTCTGTTCCTCGACTGAGTGACCCAAACCATCTGATTTGACACAGGCTACTACAGCACAGCAACGTAAAAACTACAGTGGGCCCCAGCACGCAGCAGAGCTACAGTGGGCCCCAGCATGCAGCAGAGCTAAAGTGGGCCCCAGCATGCAGCAGAGCTACAGTGGGCCCCAGCACGGAGCTGCATGACAGGCCCATGAGCTTCACTGCTGTACAGAACACCCGGAGTGAGTAGGCTGGTAAGTTCTCGGAATGGAACTCACAGCGTAGTGTCAGCTCCACAGAGGGTCTCTGCTTTCACCATCATCAATTCACACACAAACGGACACAAAGATGTTATTACACACTCAGTGATAGAGTAGAGAACCCCACTCACGATCCGCCCCACCACATCCAACCAACAAACCACATACACATCATGTGATCGAATACAAAACACCTGATCCCTCCCACATTGACTCACCTTTCCTCCAACCACACAGTGAGCTGGGATCGTGAGCTGCCACTGAAGATATTGGAGAACAGTAGAGATGAGGAAAGTGCAATGTGTGCTAAACGTTTGTGCTGTTTATGTTTTAAATGTAAGTAAGGCTACGTTTACACAGCAGAGAAAAGTCGAGCAAGACCTCCAATATATACGCTGATGTCTCTGTTCAGACTAAATTAGACCGCTCATCCTGCGACCACTCTCTATTTGAAGAGAGTTCTAAAGGAATGACCAAATGCAGCCACAGGAGGGCGTACCTGCAGTGTGGAGAGAAAAAAAAGTGGATATGGCCTATAACGTTCTCCCACACACTAATATAAATTATTCTGGACACTACAGTTCAATTTCAGGTATATTTCACCCACACACACACACACACACACCAACCCCCCCCCCCCCCACACACACACACACATATATATATAACTTTTTTTTATCTTATTAGATGTTAATTATTTAATTTGCTCATTTAATGTTTGATCCTTTACATTTCAAACATTCTGTTCTTGTTCTGATCTCTATTGGATCGTGTGAGCGGACGGTCATGAAAGCTGTCATGAAAGGATTTCAGTGTAGTACTGTTTAACATCCACGTCAGTGTAAAGGACCCCCAGAAGTATGTGGGCAGGGACTGAGATAGTCCAGAACAGATGTACTCGTTCTCGTTCGTGGAGGGAGTTTAAATGAGTCTGAAAGCTGTGACACTCCGTGATCTCCAGCTTTTCGTCCTGGTGTGTGAAAGTCTTTATAAACAGATGGACTGTTTCAGGATGTGCACTGTGGTGCTCCTCTCCAGGCAGGAGTGCAAAGCGCCTCGTTAACTGAGAGGTGGGGCAGTAAAAATGGAAGGGGAGGGGTTTATAAATTTACTGATCTGGTAATTTTATCAGATTTCTTGACACCAGATTACTGTCCATCAGATCCAGTGGACTGTTTACAGAATAACCTTAGATCAACTTTAGACAGTGTATCAGACCTGCCAGCATGAAGATTAGAGCAGAAATCGCGATCGACCTGGAAGTATTGCGCCTTATTAAGTACAGAAGGGCTTTTGCTAGAACTGGCTCAGATTATTTGTCCGAAATTTGATTAAAAAACAAACAAACAAAAAAACAACAACAACCTGTCATGTGGTATGGCAAAACATTGATATAGAAGAAAAGTTGGACACCTTTCTCACTTCCACAGTTAGAATTAGAGAAAATGATTTACCCCACAAATTCTGCCACCTACTCTCTAGATCAGAGGTGGGCAATGGGGGCAAGAGTCCAGCACAGTTTGCTGATTTCTCTGCTTGACCTATTAAGCTTGGCAATGAACAGGTGAGCTGAATCAGAAGTGTTAGATGCAATCCCATTAAACTGTCTAATTACAGTCTAATTACAGTTCTATTTCTAATTGAACATTTATATCTCACTCGTTGTGGTTTCTTGGCCAAGTCCGAGATGCCGCTGGTAAAAATCTGGTTTTCTTATCCTAACCTGTCCCTTCTCCCAAGTGAGAAGCATTTCTACCTTTAAAATCCTCTCTTTTTCCCTCTTCCTCCTCCAGTAAATGGGGCAGAGCAGTACTTCCCTCCCCACCAAGCAGGAGAGTCTGTCCCTATCTCTACCTCCGGAGCATAGATTCAAAGAAAAGAAAGAAAAGAGATTCAAAAGAAAAGAAAAAAAGAAAGACTTTTTTTTCTCCTCTCACTTGAGAGTGGTTTTCATTTTCACACTTCTAAACGAAGGTGGTTCTAAGTTATAGTTTTCCTTCTCATTTGAGAAGCAGTTTTCAGTTCACCCCTCCTGCTCGCAGCTCTTCCCCTGGTCTGTGCATTCCGTCTCCCAGGTGACGCCATAGTTCACCGGGCCAAGGCTCTCACCTGCGGGCCCAGTGCGTGAGCTCACGGGGTTCAAAGCCCGGGTCCTGTGTTGGTGCAGTGGATAGCGCTGTTGCCTCATGGGGCAGAGTTGATCCCCAGAGTGGGGTGACCTGGGAAGTTTCTGTGTAATGAGTTTGCATGTTCTCCCGTGTTTGCGTGTGGGTTTCCTCCGGAGTACTCCGATTTCCCAGTCCAAACGCATGATAGGGAGTGAATTAGTGACTCTAAAAGTGGCCCTTAGTGTGTGGATGTAATGTGTGTGTCTTGATAGTTAAGCGCCCTGTCTGAGTTGTTTCCGCCCTTGCGCTCAGAGTTGCTGGCAGGCACCGCTCACCATTGACCCTCTATTCAGGAATAGCGGTTTGGAAAATGAATGAATCAGTTTGATTTGAGATCACTAGTGATCTTCCTCCAGTAGAATCTGTTGTCCTCTCATGATTTAAATAGAACAGTGGTATAAGTGCCGACCCCACACCTGAGCGGCCTGGGTTCGAGCCCACTTAGAGTCTGTCTGCTTTCTTGCATTTGAGTCCAAAATTAATGATTTTAAATCCGAGCCGTGACAGAAAACTTCCAATCTGGATTCAGGCCTCATCACAGCACTGAGAGCCCTAGTTAAGATTATAAATGATCTCGCCTCTGATCAGGGCTGTGTTGCAAGACTTAAGTGCAGTATTTGTTCTGTTAAATACTTCTAGTTGAGGCCCAGAAAACATGTGAATTCAGAATCAGGGACAGTCCTTCTGGTTCAGGTCTTAACCGATTCACCTGGTAAAGGTAAATGGTGTAGCTTCCAATCTATGCACTGTTCATGAAAACTCAGCTGTACATCTAAACTAAATTTTAAGGAAAATGGAGCTGTATAAGATGTAAAAATCTAAATGGCTTCTATATAGTGACATAATGAAGGTTCTTTTTTTTGTGTCCTAAAACTGCATGAAATAAATGATCAGACTTTTCTGGCTGGTTCTCAGTTATACCTGGTTCAGCAGCAAAAATTCTTGGCATCATAATTGATACAGATTGATCGTTTGATCAAAACATTGGTAATATTAGTAGGACAGCTTTTCTTCATCTTCGTAATATTTCCAAGTTAAGAGATGTCCTATCCTTACATGCTTCTGAAAAATGAATGCATACATTTATCACCTCAGGTTCAGATTCTTGAAATGCACTCTTGTCAGGATGTTCAAGCAGGAACCTAAATAGACTTCAGTTAGTGCAAAATGCTGCAGCCAGGGTCGATGAAAACCAGAACATCTGATCATATCAGTCTAAACTCATCAGCACTGCACTGGCTGCCAGTCAAATTCCATATTGATTATAAAATTCTTCTACTTGCATATAAAGCCGTACTCCTTGCTCCTGAATACCTACCAGATCTAATCTCCATTATGAGCATCAAGTGCTTAGGTGACCGTGCTGGCCTCACTGGTTCTAAATTTAGAAGCTTCACTTAACCAAAGCTAGCTTCTGAATAACCTTCCAAGATAATGTTTGGGACTCAGACAGTCTTGATCTTCAAGTCTAGACTGAAACTCACGTGTTCAATAGCGATAGTCATGTCTCGTCTAGTTACACGCTGCAGATCCAGGGGTTCACGGACACAGAGAATTATGGTAAACTGGGATCTTGGTGCTGCCGTCTGACCTTCAGCTCCACCACCTCTGCCACCCCTTCACATGGGCTGCCCACCTTCTGGTTACTGGACCTGGGACATAAAATGTGCATATCCCCTAATCAACTGTAGAAACAGTTTGAGCAGAGGATGGGACCCCACTTATAGCCTGGATTTCCTCCAAGGAGGTTCTTCCTCCAGCTCTGCAATCCTCCTATTCCTACAATTACAGACTGTTCCATCTGTACACTTTCGTATCCTCCTTTCAACCTGATCTTCAATGGTCAGGACCCCACAGACCACCACAAACAGGAATTATGTGGAGGTGGGTCATTCTCAACTGCAATGAAGCACTGACAATTGATGTGTTAGTGTGTGTTGTGCTGGAGTGGATTCAGGCACAAGCAGTGCTGGAGTTTTAAACACTCACTGTCCTCGATTAGACATCCTAAATTTATACCTTAGCAGGTAAGTCAGAACAAGCTTCCATCAGTTTACCGTTTAATTGGGGTTTGTGTTGAGTGTCTCTAAGTCACTTGTCTGTGTTTGACACGGAATACTGTTCGTTGGATGTTTCTGGTTGGTGGACTGTTCTCAGTCAGCAGTACTGAAGAGGTTCTTTTACTCCAGCATCACTGAGAATCTTGACTCTATACCCCACCAACCTTCATGGTGGCTAATACCCCATACATCAGATTTTCACTACATAACCCCTAGATGATATCACAAACCCCCATGACACTGGCTTCCTGCATCTCCCTCTCTCTCCTCTCTCTCTCTCTCTCTCTCTCTCTGTCTCTCTCTCTCTCTCTCTCTCTCTCTCTCTCTCTCTCTCTCTCTCTCTCTCTCTCTCTCCATGAACACACTATATAAACCCCCAGCAGGGAAACTGATCTCAGGTCAGTTGAGCCTGCTTAATCCTTGCTGATTCAGCTCACCCACATACAAGAACCTTCTCATGCCACTTACAAACCCTTCTCTCCTCCCTCGCTCTCTAAATGCCTCTCTCTCTCTCTCTCCCACTCATCCCTCTTTTCTCTAAATCTTCTCCTGAGAGGAGTTTAAGGACACACCTTCAGATTATCCAGCATCTCACGTGTCATCAGGTGGGCGGATCACCTGAGCTAGCCACACACACACACACACACACACACACTGACACACACACACACCTGACACACACACACACACACACACACACACACACACACACACACACACACACACACACACACACACAGATGCACACACACGTGATACAGACCAGCAGGGTTTTCCATCCGAGCAAGTGACATTTCCATAGCCTGCATGGGCGTGTCTCTCTCTCTCTCTCTCTCTCTCTCTCTAGAAAGTGTGTGCACACGAGAGTGTGTGTGTGTGCGCTCTTTAGAACAGGTAGAGGGCTATGAGGCACTGAGCTCCAGAGCCCACACCATTTAACGGTTTTGTTAATACCCTACTTACAGGTGTATAAGACGATCAGCAAGCTGCTGGGGCCTCCCCACTGTTCTTTACACACACTCTTTGCTTACACTCTTCACACACACACACACACACACACACACACACACACACACACACCACACACACACACACATAGATATTATTGACTCATACTAATCATAAACAGACAGTATGAATGTAAATAGATCTTTCATTCCCAAGTCAGAAAGTAAAAATCCTACCCAAATTCTGTTGTTCCAATTGGCTCCTACCTCTGTTGAAGACACCTATTTAAGCAAAGCATGATTAAACATATGGTTAGAGAGGTTGGAGGGACCTGTGTGAATTAATCCTCAGACGCTTGTGTAGTTTGGTTTTTGCTCTTGATTGTTGAAATTGAATGGAATCATGTGGAAATCAAGGGCTCCACGGGCAGTGGGAACAAATTCTGGGTCACTTTTTTATTTTCTGCCCCCGGATTTTCCCACCTCTTTATCCCCCTCAGGCCAAACAAAATTGGCTACTTTAATATTTTCCTTTAGTGACATTTACATAGCCCTGCCCCCAATTAACTGATTAGCTCACCATAGCAGGCTGAAGTTACAGGGGATTCATTTGAAGTTGGACAGCTTTTTCTTTCAAATAAAAAACAGCCCACTGGCATATACCAGTCTTCCTGACCTTGAATGCAAGCGCATTCTGGTTTGGTGTAGAAGATAAAGAGCAGGTGAAACATTAAAATGACATTTTATGTTCAGTGTCGGTGATCGATCACAAATGCTGTATCATCTGTGATTGCTGCAATGAATTCATGAATGAATGAATAATAATAATAAAAGGAATGAAAGTAATTAATGATCAAAGCCGGAGCTGATGAAAGAACTGGCTATTGGCTTGGACTGGCTCCTGTGAGTTCATCCACCTCCATGAAAACTTTTGAAATATTTAACAGACTGAAACATATGGACATTTAGGCTTCATTTAAACTATGCTGGGGAATGGGTGATATAACTAAACATAAGTTAGGAGACATTACTGGCTGATGCTTTGATGCCCAAATATCAGTGTCTAATGTGATCATCCTGTATGAACTTCCTGTGAAAAGTCACAGCAGTAATGTCTGGAGAATCTCAGGTTGTTGCAGATGATGAATAATCAGTAAAACAGATAGAGTTTTGTTTCAATAGCTGCATAAAAACGAAGGTGTGATTGCGGGGTTGAGAGGACCACAGACGCTTTCAAGAAATCCCTTGTGTTTTCCAACAAGACATTTGGATTGTTTTTTACTCTGAATGATACAGTGACTTCCATTCCACCTTAACTACACTGAATGGAACTGTCACAGCATTTAAGGTGGAACAGAAATAAAAAAAGGTTAAAGGTGAGTGAGCATTAGTAACAGTATCATTTAAATAACATCAGCAGGCGCGTTTAGCTGCTGCGTGTCAGTTGGATTTTCTCCAGCTCCTAGAATGTGTTCTACAACAACAATCTGGCTCCGTTGTTGTTTCTTCCCAGACAGTGAGAGTTTATCGGTCTGCTTGCTTGATCAGGTCAGCAACCTGCTGACTGTCTGCCGCTGCTGGTGCTTCCGGAATATCCGGATACAAAATATAACTAGTTTCTAATCTCCTAAAACAGATTTTAAATACTTAATGGGTTCCAGATCGGATGGGTTCTAGTGGGTTTGTACGTGTCATTACTGGCACCTACTTGGGTTTCCCATATGGGCTATTGTTTACCATCTGTATTATCTCACACGGGTCCCTTCTAGTCCCCATGTCCAGTAAGTAACCCAGATGGGGACCATAATTAACCCCTTCTGGTCCCATCAGTGACCCTGGAATCCAAGAACACAACATCCTGGTACCCAGTTGGGCTGGCCATAGTTTTATGTGTTTATAAAAGCGGGTGGTGAAATGCTGTATTCTAGGCTACATCTCTCAGGATCAGAGGAACCTACAGACATGACACACATTATCAACCTCAGACTTACTCTACCTAATCAGATCATCTCATCTCATGATTTTTATCCAATCAGAGCAGTGGGATCTGAAGACACAACACTAAAATAAGACTCATGTCCTGAGCACCCAAATTTTGCCAAGTAAATTATTAATAATCAATACTGTGATTGAATATATTAGCGAAACACAGTTTTGCAACATTTTGATATATTGCTATTTTCACACAGCTCAACTAAAGCGTGTAAAAATGAGTGTAACGCATTCAGTTCATAGCGTCATTCAATAAAAAGTTATAAGAGATGTAATCTTCCAGAGAATCTGGCCTGCCTTCACTTCTTTCATTTTCCCATTTTCCACCCCATCCTCAGAGACACACCCAGTGATCTTCCCACCGTTTCCTCTGTCTGAGCAAAACATAAAACAGACGTTTGTGGGCAGTCCACCTCCATCTGCACCCGTGGCTCCAAGCTTGGATCCCCTCACTGAATGCCAGATTATCTCCATGTGATTATAACCAACCCCCCGACACCCACCTTGCTGCCTAGCAACACAATTAGGATCACCACAGGCAAGGAGGCGAGCGGCGGTCCGCCATTATCAGACAGGAATTACAAGAGCAACAAATGTCACTTATATGCAAGTGAGTTTGTTGTGATGAAAGAATGTCTTACTTGAAGAAATGCAAGTGGCGCAGTGAGCCAGGGTGTACATTTGAGACAAAAACAAGATGCTCACGAACATACAAACAAAATCCTGGAACATCATGAATATTCCATATAATGGAATCCCTTATTTTCTAGTACCACATGTACAGTAGTTTATCGCCACCCATTCCACCATGGTTAGCTCCATCCATTCAGCCTACAGCAGTTTTAGCCCCGCAATTCAGCCTACAACCCGGTTTGGAGGCTTGTTTAGCCTGGCAGTTTGCTTTACCATTCCATCCTACAACGGACATTACCCATTCTACCTACAGAAGTTTAGCCCCACCAATTCAGCCTACAGCAGTTTAGCCCCACTCATTCCACCTACAGCAGTTTAGCCCCTCATTCAGCCTCCACACCACAACTCTCTATTCTCCCTTCACCACTGACCTGCACTTTCTCAGAGGATCATCCCTGTCTCAAGCCATTTCCCACTCCCTACAGAGTGCACTACTTAAAAGCAACACAGTACCAGTTAAACAGTGAGAACCTGTTAAACAGTGAGCTGTCTGACCAACTGCTGAGTTTACCTGACTACAGATCAGATGGGTGAAGGTGCTGCTAACCTCAGGAGTCTCCATGGTGCACCTATAGGAGAGAGGAGTGGATTGGACGTAACTGTCTGAAATGCCTCTCTGCACTGATCTTGGGTTTTCTCCTGGCTGAGGAGAAACAGTGATTTCAATGAAGAGCTCTGGTGGTCAAAGCTTTGTACTTGATGTTCAGGCTAGCAGGCAGTGAGTCACTTATAGTGCCCCACATCTCATGTAGGTTCCAAATTCGGGTACAAGCCTCACACATTGAAGGCTGCACATTCTGATAGAAAATATGGTGTCGGTCTGTCAGTTTTTTCCATATCTGACTCAAACTCAACCAATGCTGCAGAAAAATAATTCTGCCTCTTGGGGAAACAGAATAAAGACTCTGCTCTGTTGTTACACTTAATAATCCACACTGAGAGAGCACCACTCAGGCCAGTACAGTGAGTTTCAGAACACAGCAGAACTAACCAACACCACTAACAGCACAGAAACCCATTACTCTGTCTTTGCATAACTGACGGTGAGATTCATCAACATGACCAGACATCAACGTGAATACTTTCCTTGGAGCCCTAACTTTATATGTGAGATACGTTTACAATATATTGTTCCATTTCTAAGTAGATTTCAAACAGTTGCATTAAGGTTTTTTCAAATATTTACAAAAGTATTTTATAGTATTTATAAAAGTATTTTATAAATATTATTTTTACAAATGGATTGAGTGCTTAAATAAATATATTTTAATTAAAATAAGTAATGTTTTGCTATTTTAGAGAATACCAAAGTAGTGTTATCATATTCATTTAATATGTGAAAAGTACCCTAACCTTAGTCATGGCTGGCTACCATAGCAACACCAGAAAGAGATGGTGATTGGTGGAGAGGGTTATGTTGGCAGTGAAAATTTGCAAAATTAACAGTGCAGGGCGAATAATATAACTTTGCATTTTCACCCTCTGATAAATCCTGCTTAGTGTGTATACTTCATAATTGGAAGCATTTTTAAATGTTTCCAATATGCAAATAAGTCTCACAAACCCTAGGCTAATTTTTTTTCATAGTTTTCACAATTTGACTTACTTTTACTCACCAAAAATAGAAAAATATTCAAAGGAGACAGTCACACATGCCATTTTCAGGAGACACGAAGATACTCAAATTTCTCTTCAATTGAGATGTAAATATTAGGAGAATTTAAATATTTATATAAATCTGACCATGTTTTGATAAAAAATTACTTATGCCTACAATTTATTATTTTTTTTAGATTTTAGTTTGTTTGATTTTTTTTGTTTTGTTTATAAAGACTAAAAACATCTCAGAAATACAGTAAAAAAATTATTGTTTTTGAGCTTAAATGAATGTTGAGTTATTGGTAACGATTAGATTGACAAGAATATTTATAATAAGTTCTTCAAAATACCTGACAGTGGTCCAGATAAATTCAAAAACAGCCTGAATATTTTTGGTATTAATATATGTATCAATATTATCCCTTCTTTTATCTTGAAACACAGTGTCAGCAAAGAAAGAGAGCAAACAGCTCCTCCGTTCCGCTCATTTTCTTCTATTACCCAATATCTGTGTCAGCAGCGTCATTAGCCCCACCCCCTCCCACTGATCAGCTGGAGTCTGTATGCAAGTTGAGTAGTATGTATATGGACACAATGTACAAATCTCATGTTCTTAGAGTTAAGAGTGCTAAAAGGTTTTTTGTGAGCAGTTAAGGAGAAAAACACTGTTGTAAATAGAGATGTGAGTGTGATAATCTATTAAAGAACCTTTAAAGTTTCGGAGCACATCTCTTCTACCAAAAAAGCGAGTTCTTTATTTGCATTGCTAAAATAACACGCTAGTGTGAACTGGTTTGTACTACTCTGATTGGCCTACAGTTCCTATACTGGTTCCCACACTTTAAAGTGATGGTTGAAACCATCAACTCTTTCTCCAACAGGCCAGCAGACTTCGCAAAACAGCACAGCGAGAGCACAATACACAGGGCTGATCAATTATTGAAGCCATTCTTTTGACGAAGAACACTGACCTTCAACATGCCTCTGCATGCATAATGTACGGAGAATTAGAAACGCTATGATGTTCAAGGGATTAACCTACTGAAGCCCTAAATTCTCCTGAGAGAAGATTCTGGAAAACAGAGTGGAAACATGATTAAGATATTGCTTTTAGCCTGGGAAACTGATGTGTCCTAGCAGAGGTGGATTTGTCAGGTCCAACAAGTAAATTCTCCCCAGGATTTTGACTTGATGAATTTGGTCTTACCTGGGTTATCCAGGGCTATCACTTTCATATTAGGTTTTGGTCATTTGTTTGAAAAGTAATGGCCCTTACTCCTATGATTATGTTGCTAACTTGCCTTTGAGAACATAACAAATCAGGGGTGGGGTTTTGACTGGACTAAATATCCAGCTCTCAATGTTCTGGTCAGACTCCTGTTAGTTATCCTCCTAATCGCATTTTCATTGGTTTCAAATAAACACAAATGTCTTTCATTAACTGTTTCAGTGCCTTTCTGCCTTTCCCATTAATCTCCAACAGATCCACTGCAGTTCCTGAGACTTTCTCATCTTAACAACGCTGGTGTATCCACGTGCCTGTGCCTAGAACGAGTGCCTTCTGTATCCTATTAACTGTAATGGGATTTCAGGGTTTTAAGACTTGATTCACATGTGAAAATGAATGACAGTGCCCCTCTTAATCCTAAAATACATCTAATATTAGAACAAGCGATGGACTTGTTGACACAATCCATAAATGTTTTGGTTTGGATTTTCAGGGGGAATTAGATAAGGCGTAATTTTACGATAAATGCTAAAAGCAAAAACAAATCTCGGCAAATCTCACATCAAGGACTGGAGTCGTTTGAGCTCTGTCAGTGTCCTGAGGACAATAACGAGCCAAAACCATGGGGTTCATCTTCTGGGCATCTAAACTACATCATACAGCATCTCCTACATGCACTGGTTTGTACATCATTATAAATATCTCCAGTCAGTATAAGAACATTAACACATTTTTGCAATGGACACATTAACAAAACATCAAATCGTGTAAGATAGAACAGCATAAGCCTGCCAGGGCTTTGAAGAGGAGCCTAAGATGTTGCGTCAGAAGTGAATCGCAAACTATGAACAGAATCTTCTTGTTCTTATATTCTTATTCAAATGCAAACACACACACACACACACACACACACACACACACACACACACACACACACACACACACACACACACACACACAAAGAGAGATGAAAACTCAAATATATATTCCGTCCATGGCTAACAGAGGGGCTGT
Source organism: Acestrorhynchus altus (assembly GCA_034509495.1). Taxonomy (NCBI): domain Eukaryota; kingdom Metazoa; phylum Chordata; class Actinopteri; order Characiformes; family Acestrorhynchidae; genus Acestrorhynchus; species Acestrorhynchus altus. The sequence continues at coordinate 26,945,044 of CM067510.1, read as the reverse complement.
CCAATTTCCATAATAAAACAGTAAAGCGAGCCCGCTCAAGCATTTCAGGAAGTTCAGCAGAGATCACTAAACCCAGAATCCCGAAGGCACTCGGCTCAAACACGCTGCACAGAGCGTATAAATAGTGTCAAAGTATAAAAACAGAGCTCTCAGCCAAAGCTGCTTTGCACGTCCAACATCAATGTTTGCCATGAGCATGACTTTGGGTATCACTTTTAAAATGTGTGAAACACAAACATGAAAACATCTGAAGAACCTCCCACATTTCAAACCAAGAGATCCATTTCATGTTGAAGGCATGACTTATGTGTAGTAGAACAGCAGGGAACACAAGGAAAGTAGAGCCTGGATCCAGCTCTGAGAGGACCACACTCACACATCTTACACCCAACGGACCTCCCAAAAGAGCAAGCTGGAAGCTAATGCAGGAACAGATGAGGATGGAAAGCAGAAAGAAAAGGACAGAACAGTTGAGAGGAGAGGAAGGGATGTTTACTTGTATCTGGTGACGCCATGGTGGAAACAATGACTGGAGGACCAGTACGTCTTGTCATCTTATTATTGGGGTTAAGGGTCTGAGGCTGAAGCGAGGTAGCCACTTGCATGACTGCGCTTTCCACAGGAGCTGCTCCTTTCCGCAATAGCTGGGGGCTGGGATGAGGGCTTTGGGCAGACTGAGGCAGATGAGGCAGACTGGGTGCTCTCTTCATCAGCTCCATGGGTGTATATGTGCCAGAGAATGTTTTCGGTGCAGGACCAGTGGTGCCCGGAACTCCTGGCTGCTGCTGCTGCAACGGGAGGGCTGACATAGCCAGACCAGTATGGGCATTATACATGGTTAGAGGTCGCGGCTGAGATAGGGCAGTGTTGTATGACCCGGGACTGACTGGAAGCCCCCCAAGTGGACGTACTCCTGGATAAGTAGCGGTTTCTAGGAGATGTTGAGAAGGAGCACTGCTTGGTCGACGGCCAAGGAACTCACCCATCCTGGGAGAAATAGCCTGCAGTGCACTTGGAGGCTGCTGCATGAGGTGGGGATCCATAGTTATACCTTGGGGCTGGGTGTAGAGGTCATTGCGGTGGCTAAAGCTGTTGGAGCGGGTACGCATTGCTGTAGCACCAGCAGCTCCAGTCTTGCAGTTGAGCACAACCCTGGATAGAACCCTGGCTTGGCCTAGGTTAGGAGCCACAGATCGGATATCGTGGTCCTCCATCATGGACAGCATGGCAGTGGAGTCAAAGCCTTGCTGCAGCAACAGAGTTATAGTGCTCTCAGACAGACCCTCCGTACGAAGTAGAGTCAGGAAAGTTGGGTCCACGGTCCTCTTCGGGTCCACGGTAACACCTGCTGAAGGGTGGTTGGGTGGGATTCCAGATGTGATTGGAGCTGGCGTGGCTGGCATCATAGTTGCACTGGCATCATACGCAGGATCATATGGCAACCTTTGAGCAGGCACGGTACCGTAGGCAGACATACCTCTGGGTACGTTTCCGTCTATGATAGGAGCTGTAGGATCCACCACTATGCAGGTAGAAGGAGGCTGGCAGGGGTCCAAGGGTAGGCCGTTGATGTCACCGTAAATGGAATGGCTTGCTAAAGAGGCCTGATCGGCCGCAAACCTATTCACAGCAGACTCGATTCCAAAACAGGAAGGAGAGGCAGCCCTACTGCGAATACGCTGACTGTCAGGGATCATCTTGACCGCTAGTGAATCCCTATACAGACGGCTCATCTCATGAGCTGTGGGAGGTGGGGGTGGAGGGGGAGGAGGAGGCGGTGGAGGAGGTGGGGGAGGTGGAGCAGGGGCAGGTGTAGGAGCAGGAGCAGGAGCTGGAGCTCTAGTTTGCCCTTGATCCCAGGCAGATCTGACCCCACCTGCACCCAGCCCATAATGCGAGCCTGATCTGTTAAGAAGGTGTTGGCTGCCCCTATAAAAGCCCTGCAGGTCTTCAGGTGGCTGAGCAGATAAGGCAGTGTCAAACGGGTAGTAATCAGGAGGAGGAACGGTGCCCCTCACAGCCATGGCTTGCCCAAGGTAGTGGTCGCTCAAGTCTGGTACGGGACTTACGCTCAAGGAAAAATCAGCATACCTCTGAGAGTCACAGTTGCTGTAGAACTCGTCCGGGTAGGCAATAGACACTTGATTGTGCTCTATTTCAGGATTCAGAAGGGAGCAGGGTGGCAGGAGAGGGTCAAACCACAGTTCGCCGTCGCTCCCAAAGGAGACCGAGTTCCTTCGTCCCGCAATTGTGAATGAGTTGTGAGGACAGGTAGCTTTGTTCCACCACCCCTCAAACCATCCCAACCTGATCTTGCCAACAGAAGGACTACAACAGCACAACGCAGTTCAGGAGAGAAAACAAAAGAGGGTGTGAGGTGTGGAAAGAAAAAAAGAGCAGGGATTCCATTTCACCACTCATGTTTCACTTCAAAGAAACAGGCGAAGAAAAAAGACGATGAAGTATAAGGGATCATTTCACCTGATCTCCAGCAGGCATTTTTTACTCTCCCCTCAGGCAATGCTATCATGTGGCCACATATTGGCTGGCAGTCCCTAAATTATTCAGTCCTGGAAACATAAGCATGCAGGGGGTAGCAAAATGGGACAAGACACAACACACACACACACACATATATATACATATATATATATACACATATATATATATATATACATACACACACACACGAATATCCAACACGCACCTTATGAGGCATCCATTCCTTAATACTCTACACAGTAGGGACTATCACATACGCCGGTCGCATGTATGTTGCGTGAAACAAATGTTAGACGAGTGCGAGAGACAATGAATGGCCCGGAGGAGGGGTCACACTAATCCAGTGGGGTTGATCCTTTTCTTTGGCAAGGCCATTTTACTAGCCCTTGCCATTGCCACAAGGGATTAGTCCAAATAAAACCTGCTTAACTCCACAGCCTCCTGTGACATCACTTGAACCAGAGGGAGTGAGGGAGTGCAAAATGCACTTGCTGTGTGGCCTGCTCTGTTTACACTGGGCATCCACACTCCCTACCAGAGAAATCTGATCACAGGCTTGCAATCTATGCCACCTAGTGAGTGTGAAGTGTTTCAGGGCACCACAGAGAAGGAGTCAAGCCACAACATTCTACGAGGGCCCTTTTAAAGGACAAAGAGACAACATTCCTAATGCAATGCCTTATTTCTAAAGATAACATCTCATGAACATCGCACCTGGCTTGCAACTCACTCCCTAACTTGCTTCCATACAAGTCTCATTGTTCCCCACAAGGGGGTGCTATTAGCACTTGTGTAAACTTGAGGAAATTTTGTCTGATTCTTCAAAAGAGTTTGATCCTGGCTATCCCCTTTGTTTATTGCGCTCAAATGAACTAACCAGCTTTGGTTTCAGGCTGAAGCCTTTCTTTGAGAAATATTCTGTATTTGGAATTTTGAACACAATCCAAAACCACCACAAGGCTGAAAAAGCAATAAGCCAAACAATTTCAGTGACTGGAATCATCTGCTATGCTTCGTTAAGAAATGAGAAGAAACTATTGAATGCAGAATCCATGAGACAGTCCATGAAAGGCTGTATTGAAGACCAAAGAGTACTTTCAATCACAAAGAAAACAAGGTCAATAGGTCAAGAACACTATCCAACATGAAGGCACATATGTGTAAAAGACAACCTTGAAAAGAATTGCCACTCTCCTCTGAGAGTTTATCTCAAGATGTAAGCCACTGGAAACTTCTGGAACAGAAAGGTCAGGATACAGTCCTCTTTAAAAAGGAAATAAAAAGTAGAAAAGAGTCTTCAGTATTCTGGGACAAGATCGTATGAAAAGGTGGAATGGCCTGTGTGGTTGTCAGGTCTTGAAGACATGAGAATGATATTACCATTTAAAATTCAAACAGAAGCTACAAAATGATGTTCCTATATGGGTTGCGTTGAGTATGAGTTCACTATCAATCTCCTGACTCCCTGACCTTCTGTAAGGAACACAGAAAAACACAAATGCAACGTGAAGGACATAGTAAGACTGACTGTGTGGGATGAACCTGCAGACAAGATAGACTATACACTCCTATACTCTAAATGTTGGAGGACTGTGGTCTCTAGAATGATGGAGCTCAATCCAGTACTTTTTGAATGAATTTGGGAGTTGAGGAAGAGGTGAGGTGGTGGCAATCAAATATCCTATCCCAAATATCACTAAAGTCTGCTTGTCATTCAATGCAATCAAATCCTTACAACTTGACAGTAGAGACAGTTACTCTGAAAAAAGCAGGATAAACACTGAATGAGCAGGTGTCCCAATACTTTTGATGTTCAAAACAGCATACAAACAGGTCCAAAAAGAAGACCAACTGAAGATCAGTCACGGTACACAATCTCATTGCCATTCAGGGTAGTACAAGAGGTATAGCTGGGACATTTGAGTCCTCTTGATATATCTAACTGTGGATCTCGGTAATGTATAATTTAATAATGAGCAGACAGGTGCACTCTCGGTCATCATGCTGCTTCTGTAATTATGATGTTTCCACCACATACACTCATCATCAAATACAGTCGCACCCAGAAGGAATCAACCTGAATTGGTGACTTATATGGAGTCTCTGAAGTCTTACTCTGAGTGAGAATGTTCAAGCTGTATGGGAAGGATTACCACAGGACACCATTAAGAACCTCAACAACTCCATGCTGAGACGTCTGGTATGTTGCATTAAACCCAACGACGTACTGAGAGACATGACTTCTGTATGTGTAGATCAATAAATATTGATCAGATCAGTCTACAGTTATAATCATTTATTCTTCCTGCTACCCTTTATCTTCCTTCCCGCTAGAATTGCCATTCCACCCTGCCTTCTGGAGGAGACTGTTTTGATGATGAGTGTGATTTACACGAGACCGGACTGTTTCTTCCCTCCACAAACCAAACCATCGCCACTCAAATGACCCACTCATACTCCTCTGGAATTAAATCGCAAACAGATGGTAACCCGTGTAGCAGGCATGATATTATAAATATGGTTGTTTTGTATAGGGTGTAAAATATATTTGAATACATTGACATTTACAGCATGTTGTCTAGTCCTAATTGAAATCCAATGACACAATAACCGAGCACGTTCTCATAGGTGATGTTCATCTGCACCACCAACAACACCAACAAGCATGTTAGTAAGGTCACTGTATATTAATGGTATATGAATATATTCCATCCTCACCACTGCATACCTCAGTCACGGTACCAGTTTACAGGATGTAAAATAACTCTGCATTTCTACATCTAACCTCACATTTTTATATTTTCCACATTTATCATAGATATATATTCACCATTATTTATACTTATTACATATTTTCCATTCTGTTCTGGTTTCGTGCACCATTTCCATTTGTACCTTCTGGTAGGTGCATTCTTTACTTCATTGCCTTTTAGTTTTACTTTTACTGTATCTTCTGAAATCAAAGGTATTGAAAAGAGTTCCTCCTGCTTTTGTTGCAGTAACTATCTCTCCTGTCCAGGGAACACTTTCTTCTGGAGCATTGCTGTGAGAATTTGATTGCATTCAGCAACAGGAGCAAGACTTAGTGAGGTCAGGATGCTGGGTAATCACCATGTGGGTCACATTTGTTTATCTGTTCCAGAGAGTCCTATTCTACACAAGCTGTGTGCATTTGCACATCTTTGTCAGCCAAATGCTGAATTAGGAGTGGTGTCCACAAATGTTTGGAACGGATAAGAAATACGAGTGTGTCTGAACTCTTTATAGTGCTTGCTTTAAAAAGCAGTTAAGATGTGTCAGTGACTAATGCAGGAGGCAACCGCGTGAGTGGGCTGAGTGCGTCTCAAAAAAAAAATGAAAAAGCACATAAAGACTCAGCAAGACGCTACATCAAGATCTGCCCTGCAGTTTACTCTTCGCCCCTTGTTATTTTCTGCCCCCTTGCAGTCTTTCTTCTCTCTGGTTCCATTATCGGAACTGACTGGTCACTTCCAGGGGTCAGTCATGACACATTAAGCAATTCGCGACCAGCCCGGGGCGAGGGAAGTCTAGCGACAGACCGCTCCGTTTTATGCATGACTCAGAGGACTTGAAAAGAGCAAGAGATGAAAACAACAATAAGTCCAAGACCAAACCATCTCTGGGCTTCTAATTGTGCACGGATGCATTCTACCAACACAGAGCTCATTTTCACAACATGGTAGGTCCCATGTTCTCCAGGTCTGATCTGCTACCTTTGGGATTTGTAACGTGAAACTGTTTGTCAGATAAAAAATGAGCTGTTAACTACAGCACTGCTTTTCCTCACGGCAATCGCAGACACCTGCTTCTAATAACCTCCTGCATGGTTCAACACCCAGACCAGCAACCTGTCAAAATATTAGCAACACCTCTGGTCAGTGATGGCAAGATGCACCAACACACGGAAACAAAGTGCAGCAACAGTGGAATGCTAATTTCTCTAACAAGAACCAAACTCCAGAACATCAGGCAGGTTTTGTGGAGTGTTCTGGTATGCAGTGGTCAGTACCTACAAAAAGTGCTCCAAGGAAGGACAACTGGGGTCATAGACAACCAGGGCTCACTGATGATTTCTGATGTGACATTCTCATGCTTTCTGAAGCACTCTGAAACTTTGTCGGATTGGGATCGCTCATTCGATCAATTAATCAATCAATCACAATTTGCAGTGAAAATTGGCCAATACCTTTACATATCTGTCACACTGTGAAAAATACAGGGGTTGGACAATGAAACTGAAACACCTGATTTTAGACCAGAATAATAATAATAATAATAATTGATTAGTATGGTGAACTAGGGCCTCCTTTTGTGGCCAATACAGCGTCAATTCGTCTTGGTAATGACATTTTTTGGATACAATCTGGGTTAAGACCCGAACATCCCTTTCAGACAGTTTCCTCTTACGTCCACAGTTAATACTGTTGGATGTGGTTCGTCCTTCTTGGTGGTGCAGACATTACCCTGGATACCGTGGCTCTTGATACATCACAAAGACTTGCTGTCTTGGTCACAGGTGCGCCAGCAAGACGTTCTATGTAGCATGAAAATAGTTATTTCATTGTCCAGTAATGAAGTACAAGTGAATTCCTGTTACAATCTGAGTTGTTACAAGTGAATTCATGTCAGAAGTTACCTTTTACAAGTGAATTCATGTTTTGACTTGTTATGAATGATTTCATGTTTTGAGTTGAATACTCGTCCTCACGTTGTACTGTATCTAAAGTTACAGCCCTGCGCCTCTGCGCGGTAACCAAAGACAACAACTGTTTTTAATAAACTCCTGCATGGCTCATCAGTCCGACTCAGAACCTGCCGAAATATTTGCAACACATTTCAGGTCAATGTCGACAGGATTCGCCAACACAGAGGAACGAAGACCACAAAGAGAAATGCTAATTCTCCTTTCCTGACATGTATTTTCCAGCCCATCTGCTTCGTTACCACTGGCAGGAACAGAACAGCCACCTCTCTCATCTATTCACCACTCAAATGCTCCTGCCAGCTTCCACTCACACAGCAAGCGGAGTACAACAACTGAGCCGAATATGAAAGATCAAAAAGAGCTCAGATGATCTGGAGGGTAACTAGAAACCTAATTACTTGAGTTTGGTGTAATGGTGGCATCTCCATCATCTCAGTAATTTTTGTCTGCACAGCCACCATTTCAGGCCAGGTACAACCAGTGCTGGTTTGAATGCCTGAAGTGGCAGGGCAGGGTGTATACCTTTAACACCTTTACCTTTGCTGGTTTTCTTAGCAAGCGTTTCAAATTTCAATGACTAACAGTAATTGTAGGTGTTACTGACATATCACTGATACATTTGCATTGTTTCATTGTAGGGTTGGATTCTGTATATTATATTATATTATATTATATATATAAATTAAGAATATATATAAAATATAAACATTACCGTCTTCGGTGTACGATTAATTTCCAGTAAAAATCGTGAGGGGTTGGTTTGTGTGGAAATAGTTTGGCTTCCAGGGGGACGACACTCTACAGAGTCTTGTTCAGATTATGTCGTAGAAACGTCGTAAGTAAACGTTAGTCTTTAAATATACAGCCGGCTGTGTTTCTGCTGTTACAGATAAATACTGATACTTTAACATTACACTCTGTTCAAGTGTTCATCCTATTGTATCATATATCACCATTTTCTCCTGCATATATCCAGATATGTCCTATGTTATTGTAATATTTGAAGCTTTGACTAAAACAAACTTGTGTGGGCTTTATGTGCACACTTACACTGTATGTAACTCATACAGGCTTACACTTGCCACAATAGACTATAATGAGGTGTTACCTCAGGGGACAGTTTGAGAACGCTCCCACACCTGTATATGTTGTGAGGTGTTATCTTGTGAGTGAGGCTGAACACTGGCCAGCTTGCTCATGGCAAGGAGACAGGAATTTTCGGAGTTGGAGCAAGGGATGATAGTGGTAGCAGATGGAAGGGACATTCTATTTCCGAAGTTGTGCAAAAATGTAACATTCCTCAATCCACGGTGTCCTGTGTGTATTGCTCATCAAGCTTGAAATATGTGCGGACAGACGAGGCCTGACACCATGTATAAAACAACACTGATAATACTGTTGCCTAACCATGAATTGGGCCACTTTTCTAGGGCAAGGGACGCTCCTGGCAGTACTTGGCAAGCACACCGGCTGGGGGAATGGGGAATGATTTAGGCACCCTTGACTGAAGAACTGCTGGGCAATTAAACTTTCATAGGACTTAGTAAATTAAAAGTCCATGACTAGGAACTTGAAAATTACAGCCAATTACAGTGATTGTACAGTATATTAAAAGTTTTAACAAGCTTCAGGGCTCTTTACAAGCTACCAGGAGTCCTTGGAGAGGGACATATGTTCCTAATTCAGCCCTGATGAGCTCCTGAACATCCATTGCTGCCAAAACGCACAGATCCACGGTGCCTGAAACAGGGCTGAAATCTTCTGTTTAACAAATTGAAGTGTGCAACCACTGTACTACTACACACAGACCAGCCATAACATTAAAAACACTGCTAGAAGACTGAAGTGAACAGTACTGCTGCTGGTTTCAGTGTCTCTTGTGGAGGAGGGGGGTGATATCAGTCAGTTAGTTAACAATCAAGAAATGTAAGAAACTGAGACACTTTGACAAGAACCTAAATGTGACATTCTAGACAAGGTCAGAACATCTCCAGAACATCAGACAGGGCTTGTGGGGTATTCCCGGTATGCAGTGATCAGTCCCTAACAAAAGTGCTCCAAAGAAAGACAGTCAGTGATGGGGCATGAAGGTCTGACTGATGCTCATGGATGTCACTGACAACTTACCCCAGATAGCAATGAATGTGTCTCAAATCTGAGTCACAAGTGCAAAAGTCACCCATATTTGACCCAAATGTGTCTGCTATCTGGGACAGGACATAAACGATCTGCTGTAATATTAGTCTTGGTGCAGATACCACAGGACACCTTCAGTGGTCCTGCAGAGTCCATGTCTTGACAGGTCAGAGCTGTTTTACAGGCACGACAGGGACCTACTAAATATTGGGTGGGTGGTGTTAATGTTATGGCTGATCAGTGTAGCGCTGTGCAGCACAAAGTCATGTATGATAAAAATAAAGGTGCTACAGAGGGTTCTTCCAGCGATGTCAAGAAAGAACCTGTTTGGGTTCTTTAAATATCCTTGAAACTGGTAAAGATTTCTTTAGACCTTCAGGGAACCAAAACCGGTTCTGCTACAACATCACTCAGTGCTTTGAACCCTGTTTAGTACCATTATTTACCAGAGTGCTAGCCGCTCTCTTCTCCAAGCTCAGTTTAATATGGCTGGAATTTCCACCCGTACATGACTGACTGAATGCGACGCAGTTCTGGACCAGGGCTCGGAGTCTGATCTCATACTTGGATCAGGTCTGTGGAGCTCAGTTGGCTGTGCAGTGTGTTCTTCTCCCCCCTCCTCATGTGAAGTGTGCCTGCCGTTCCCAGGCCAGTGGCCCACGCTGAAACACAGATGGGACAACAGAAGGGCGAGGCAGAGGCGCCACGCTTTTTGGAGAGCAGAAAGAGGAGGAAGAGGATGAGACAGGGAGGAGTGGGGGTGGAGGTGGAGAGAGAGAGAGAGAGAGAGAGAGAGAGAGAGAGAGAGAGAGAAAGAGAGAGAGAGAGAGAGCCCTCGTCACAGAAGGCTGCCTGCAGAGACCCAATTCATCTACTTTAAATGAACACAGATGCACTTCTACAAATCTCAAACACACACACACACACACACACACACACACACACACACACACACACACACACACACACACTTACATTAATCCTAAACAAATGCTTTAATAAGCTACACATTTGAAAATTATGTCCACATGAATTATTAATCCACACAAATGAATTAATACTTTTTATTGCTGTATTTCTGATTTAATAAGATTCCTCTCCATGTTTAACAGCATCGGCTAATAACCCTCTGCCACTTCAACATTCATTAATCTGCAGTTCACTGTTTAGAGCAGCAGTGTGCTCCCCCTACAGGTAGGGAATATAAGTAGGTTGCCAACTGGATCACTGGATCTCTGACTTCCTGACGGACAGACCACAGGCAGTGCAGGTAGGCAAACATGTCTCATCCACCTCAGTCCCCTACTGTTCCCACTGCACACCCATGACTGTGTGGCCACTTCCTGCTCTACCACCAGTGTCAAATCTGTTGATGACACTATTGTAGTGGGTCTGATCTCTGACAGTGATGAGTGGGTCTATCTGGAGAACTGGTGCAGGAAAATAATCTCCAGCAAGACAATGGCACTGAAGCAGGAAGCAGGAAGCAGGAGGAGCTACCACTCCACCTGGATCAATGGAGTTAGAGTGGAAAGAGGAGACAGCTACAAGTACCTTGGAGTTCATCTTGCAGGATCTGTTAGGATCCTGCCACATCAACTCCATGATGAAGAAGGTCTGTCAGCGTCTCTACCACCTCAGACACTTAAGGACTTCAGACTGTCCTACAAGGTGCTGCTAAACCATAAGGTGCTGCTTGAAGCAACACAAATCACATTTTGAGCGCCCCCTCATGGACAGCTGTACACGTGTATTTCAGAAACAGCCAGAAACACTTATGCAGTGAGAGAGCCTGTGGACTTTGGCATTAGAGTAATTTTGCTGAATTTTACACTAATATGACTGGGGTTATGTTCTAAATTGTTATAACCCAAACACACCCAATATCCAAATATCGGCCACTTCAGGGTCTTGTTCAATTTCTCTCTCCTTTAGCCAATCAATTCCAAGGAAATTCCAAGGAATTCCTAATTTACTCAAACGATTGGAAAGATGGGGAACTAGGCATTACGTCCAAGTGCCAATAGAATGGAACTCTCTGGATTAAATAAACAAACATGAACCTATTGGCACCACCTAATACCAGATGTGGGCCAGAGGGGTATAAAGCCCTGCAGCATTGAGAGGTGGAGCAGTAAAACTGTATCATTTGGAATGATGGCGCTCCATCCAGTACTTTAGGGGATGAGTTGGGGAGCAACTAAGGCAGTTGTGGCTGAATGCAATCAAATCCTCACAGCAATGTGGCAGAATCTAGCACATGGGCATCGCCTGGCATGGGCTTCTACAGCGCCAAATAATTTTTAAAAAGCCCTCAACATTATATCGACCCCCATGGACCGTGATCCGTAACTGAAACTGACTGCTGAACAAACCACACAAACCATCCAGAGGTCGTCATGACTGTCATTTGACAGAAAAAACTTGACTTGATCATGGGCTGAGTACTGGAACTTTGTGAAGTTAGGTGACCCTGATCTAGTAGAAAGTGTTATTCCCAAAAAAAAAAAAAAAAAAAAAAAATAAAAAAGATAAACTCTTCTTAATGCCCTCGATTGCAGAGAAAACCAGGAATGAGCAAGTGTCCCAATACTGCTGTCCATATATTGCATCATCTATGAGTGGATTAATCAAATAATTGAACCGTAATACATAAAGTTTCAAATGATTCTTAATAATGCAATGAAAAAGTAGCCTGCCTATTGCCCCCTACATTTCCTGAAGTGTACTGCAATCTGTCACAGTGTCAGCTTTTGTTTTGGAAATAAACAATATCAATTTAATTGATAATTAACTAATCAAATAAATCATGGCTTCTAAATACAATCTCCAAAGCTGGACCCTTAAAATCAAAATTCCGACCGGAGCTGAGGCGGTAGCAGATAAACACTGGATGTCCTCCTCACCCCTCAGTGCTGAGCTACAGTTACTCATTCCCTGTGGTTACTCTGATTAGCTTAACTAACAGCTCTTGATAAAACAGCCCTCCAACACCGTAATGCAGCCAGGCTTGATTATGCAAAGCTCCTATCAGCCAGTGTAATGATTTAATCATCACTGTCAGACAGCCAAAGGGTTTCCATAGCCACAGCAAAGGCTGCACATCTTCATTCCTACTTGGTTGCAGGATAGGGAACGTCTCACAACCATCTCAAATCAGAAGTGGGTATTTCAGATCCAGCAAGTCATTTTGACTTGGCAAACCTCTCTCACACTCAAAAATGACACTATACTTAGTGACAGCAGCAAGCAGCCAGACATGCAATGTGAAAAGAGCTGGGAAAGGGATGCAGAGGACTCTGCTGAGCTGCAGGTCTATTTGATGGCTGGATAAGCTGGACAAAGTCACAGATCCTCTGTGAACTCGTACAGTGATTCAGGCACTCAACCAGGCCAGCAACTAGGACTGTGCTAAAATGGCATCCCTCGCTGCCCTATAAAAAGTCTCTCAGAGACAACTTTTGGGTAGTGTACCTCTTGGTGAGAGATCATTGACTGTTAGACACACCTCTACAGCACACTTGAAGATATTTTGCCAAGTTAACAGACTTTGAGAGGGGTGCATCATTGGACTCAGAGATGCAAAATAGCCTGTTCTAGACTGTCCTGACCAAGTCACCATCCCGTTTGCAGTGGTGTCATGAACAAGAAACCTGGATTGCTATGCACTGGAACTATACCATCTTTACTGACGAATCCAGATTCTGTTTGAGATCTGACAATGTTCGGGTTCAAGTATGCAAGAATTGGGGTGTGTGCTTCAATTCCGCCTTTGCAATGGAGCAACACACTGCCCCAACTAGTAGTGATACAAGGGACATTAACAACCCAGCGATATATGCAGGACATCCTGTGGACAAGTGTTGTGTCATTTTTCAGCAGGATAATGCTCCCACACACAGCAAGGGTTTCCCAGGAATGTCTCTGCCAGATTGCACAGTTCCTTGTCCTGCCTGCTCTCCATCGATTTAACCAATCGATCATTTATGGTAGCAGCTGGGAGAGTGCAGGATCTACAGGCCCAGCTGCAACATATGTAGGCAAATGTACTGCGAGGTGCCATAAGGAACCTGCACGTCTCCATGCCAAACTGTATCTCATCTACTTTCAAGGCAAGAGGAGGCCAACAGGGTACTAGAGCCTCCTTTCAACTGTACAGTTTGACTCAATATTTGATTGCATTCAGAGGCAAGAGCAAAGTGTTAGTGAGGTCAGAATGTTGGACAACCACCACCCCACCTTATCCCCAACTCATCCCAAATGTACTAGATGGAGCTCCATCATTCAAGCAAACACAGGTTCACTGCTCCACTGCTCAATGCTGGGGGCTTTATATCCCACTATCCCATGCCTGGCATTAGGCATGGTGAGTGGGAATGTCTTCACTCATCTCATATGTCTCTTATCTACCAGCGTTGTTGATTAGGTCACTCAGGTTAATTAGGCATAAATCATAAGTCCTTTGATCCGAGCAACTAAACCTCATGATTTTGTCAGCTGTAGAAACTCTTCTTTCACTTCCAAAAGCCAAAAGCAGCACTACAGGAGGAGGCCCGCCTCCATCTTAGGCCCACGCACAGATCAGCAAGGTGGCAAGGCACACATCTTTCTTTATTTCTTCACATTTCACAATGGTTCACTGGAAGGTGTTCTCAAGCTCCACTGCTGAGCGCCATCTGCTGGTCTCCACTCCAGCCAAATCTTCCTGCAGTACAACTGCAGCGATAGGAACTGCAGTATACTCCTTCTGAGGTTCCTGTCAAATCACCATAGAACAGGGGTACTTAATTGAACCTCAATCAGGTTCAGTTAGAGAAGATTTCCTCAATCTGAGGTCTGGAACTCCACACTGTCTCACTACTTTCTGGTTCAGGTCCATATCCTGTATATGAGATATCTAGTAGAGATCCATCAGCATTTTATATTGACAACAACTGAATGTCCATTCAGATTACATTCCAATTACAGTTCAGTATATTTCACCAATATTTACTGTCAGTTTCACACTGAACTGGGAACAGGTTTAAATAACACACTCTTAATGAAAGTTTTTTATAATTTCAGTCAAATTTAAACAGAAAGCAGAAGCTTCTAAAAATTTGCATCTTAAAATAAAGAACTTAATAACTCATCTTGTAGTGGAGCTCCTCATCACTGTTTTACACCACTAGGGGCACTGTATCATCCACCCTCCTCCACTCGCAGAGTAACCAGCAAGCTGATTGACTCTTTTTGTTGAAGGATGAGACTTTACCCATTACCAGTAAGCTGATTGGCTCTTTTTGTTGAAGGGTGAAACGTTATCATTACCAGTAAGACTTTATCCATTACAAGCAAGCTGATTGGCTCATTTTGTTTAAGGATGAGTCTTTATCCATTACCAGTAAGCTGATTGGCTCTTTTTGCTGAAGGGTGAGACTTTATCCATTACCAGAAAGCTGACTGGCTCTTTTTGTTGAAGGGTGAGACTTTATCCATTACCAGTAAGCTGATTGGCTCTTTTTGCTAAAGGGTGAGACTTTATCCATTACCAGAAAGCTGATTGGCTCTTTTTGTTGAAGGATGAGACTTTATTATTACCATTGAGACTTTCTGCGTTACCATCTTTTAGAGGCAGGACTTTATGTGTAAACAGATGCCATATTGAATGTTATGAGAACTTCCATTCATGTCAGCCGGTAAGTGGTTTCCTCATTTATAACATCTCTGCTTTTACTAAACACAACACTGTCGTCCCAGAAGCACCCCAAAGAGCTTTTATCTTGTCCAGTATGCTATTTTTATGGGGATGACATTGTCTGGAGCCCTCATCATAATGCACAGATCTGACTGGCTGAGCACATTAATGTATGATATGTCACACATGTGATTGGTCTGTGAGTTCTCTGAGCTGCTCAACCTGAAGTGTGGAGTAGAAAAGCTCTGCCTTTTAAAATAATAAACACTCTGTCAAAATGAACTCCTTATAACGAATGTGTGACAGAGCCTTTAAAGGATGTGGAAAGTTCTTTACGGTGCTCTTTCCTTCACTGTAACTCATGAAGTCACACAGCGATATTTGCTGAACATCCTGGCTGCGCCAAAGACAGTATGCTGTAAGTTTGTGCAACCACCTAACAACACCATAGCAACCACCTGGGAAACACAGCAACTAATTAGGCACTGAACAACTTCATCCTCACTTCTGCATTAAAGTCACACTTGTTCCCCTGTCATTGTCGTCTCTGCCATCCACGTCTTCCTTTTCCTGAGCAGACAAACACAGTAGAGCTTCATGTCATACCTGAAGCAGAAGCTGGAGACACCTGTGATTCCTTCAAACACCTGCAAAAGCATTATCCAACCAAAACCATATGTGTGTGTGTGTGTGTGTGTGTGTGTGTGTGTGTGTGTGTGTGTCTGAATGTACGTGAGTATGTGTGTGTGTGTGTGTGTGTGTGTGTGTGTGTGTGTGTGTGTGTGTGAGAGTGTGCGTATTTGTGTGTGTATGATTGTGTTTGTGTGAAAGTGTGTGTGTGTGTGCATGAGTGTGCTTGTGAGAGAAAATGTGTGTGTGTGTGTGTGTGTGTGTGTGTGTGTCAGTGTGTTGGGTATACAGTATGTGATACTCTTGTCACACACCACTGTGACGCTGCAGGATGATTGGACACAGTAAACACAGTCTGGGTGAACGACGACACATTTTGCTTCATTTTCCACCTCCTCTGCTGTCTCTCTCGCTTGCTCGTGCTCGCTCGCTCTATCAGGCTGTCCATCACTATCAGTCTCTCCCTCTCCATATCACTCTGCCTCTCAGTCTCCCTGCCTCACTTTCTCTCTCCCTATCTCTCAGGCTGTCTATCACCATCAGCCTTACTCTGTATTTCTCCCTGCTTCAGTCTGTCTGTCTGGCTCTCTCTCTCTCTCTCTCTCTCTCTCTCTCTCTCTCTCTCTCTCTCTCTCTCTCAGCCTCAGGGTGGTGAGGGCAGTGAAGTAGGGGTCAGGATTCTTAAGTAGCTTAACTAGTCTCTCAGGGACCAAAAAGAAGCTTTTCCAGCACCTGCACACACACACACACACACACACACACACACACACACACACACACACACACACACACACACATGCACACACACACACACACACACACTCAGATACACACACACACACACACACACTCAGATACACACACACACACACGCATGTACGCAGGCACGCACACACACTTTACTGGGCTTGTGTTTGTATTTGAGTCCTATAATAAAACCTTGGATCTAAAAAATAATTGAATAAACCATTTAATAATAAATGATTAATTAAATAAATTATTTACTAAACATGAGGAACAATTCAGCATCTTGTATAAATGATTTGGGATCCTTTAAATGATTCTGTATGGATTTGCATCCATTGCATACAATTCAACAGTTACTGTAAATGATTCAGGATCTCCTCTAAACGCAGTAAACAGGACTGTTAAAGGACAAACAGCAGCCCCCATCGGTACTCAGTGAATGCAGTGTACCTTTAATCACAGAGGAAAGCTCGCTGACCCTAAAGGTCTGATGGGCAGTGTAGAATAAAACAGGCCTGTGCTGCACCTGCAGAGATCCCGGCATCCCACAGCTTGATTAATGTTCTCTTTTCAGGACTGGGGCAGTAACACGAGGCCAAATTTAGGCCAGCAGGAGCATCTGTAACACTCAGGGGTCGTGTGTGGGGCACTGGGCTGGGATCCCAAAGATCAGCGCTTGTAGGGTCACTCATACTGCCCACACACAGGTATATGGGTCAGAATTAAAGGGCCCATATCCTACACATTTATTTTTATAAACTAAGTGTAGCACTTGTTACGGTGTCTTTAAGGCTCACATATGCAAATGAGTTCTGTGCTTACTGGCTGCTATGTATTGTACCTCATTTAAAATACAAATAACTGCAGTTTGAGTGGGCGGAGCTAAACTGATTAAAAATAAATAGAAGATTTGTAAATGTGCTGTTTTTTGTGACCCTGTATTGAAGTTTATCCCAAATTTTTGAAATCCTTAGAGTGATGGAAAAGTTTTTGTGATACTGGCCATTTAAAATCTTACACATCATAAACTGAACTGATCTGGACTCAGTGTGGGTCAGTCGCAGGCTTGGGCAGACAGACAGAAAGTCAGCTCTTACCTTCGCAGATTCTGTCCAGCCGTTGCCTCTTCACTTTGTGTTTGTCAGTCAGAGCCATCGTGGGGTCGAGACTCTCTCTCTCTCGCTCTCTCTCTCTCTCTCTCTCTCTCTCTCTCTCTCTCTCTCTCTCTCTCTCTTTTACTCTGTCCTGGTCAAGGTGTGGATCAGGCTCCAGTTACAGTGCTGTCCGCCCTAAACGGGGCATAACCCCACAGAACACCTGCAAGGCAAAACACACACTTGTTTACACTCTCAACAGGGAAACCTAACACTGATTTAAATATAATGACATCAAACAACATTTGATAGAACAGGTTTTATTATCATATTGTTTGACTGTTCAGTCAGATTGTGTGCTTGTATTCAGCTTTTTGATCTTATGTACGGTTTCCGTGGAGCAATCGATTGCTTACAAATTCTTTCTCCCTCCACGAATGAATGGGGCTCAAAAGTGTGCAGCCTGCTGACATCACAGTAACACAGACACACTAAAAACATCCAAACAACTATGGGCAATACCACAGCAACCACATGGCAATGCCTTAGCATCCAAGACCCTACATCCATCCATTCGTCCATCCATCCGTCCACATCCAATCCATCCATCCATCCATCCATCTATCCATCCAAAAAGATATATACCACCCCTTGTTCAAGTTGTTTAAACCAAAACTCACTACAAAGCTGCCACAAGCCACCAGAAGATTTAGCCCAATTACTGATGAATCCAGTCACACCGGTCGAGACTAAAGCTCATTTCTTCTCAGCCTAAAAACAGATATGTATATGGATGGAGCCTTGTTTAATCCATCTATATAAGTGTGCAGGGCTTTATGATTTCCATAGTGACACATTTAAATGATGAATATTTCCAAAAACACCAAAAAACCTTAACAGGAGAAAGGAGAAAAAAAGAAAATAAGGCTCTATGTGTGCAATCTCTGAAGGCTTGTGGTTCTGGATGGAGTTGAGCAGTTCCACTGGAAACCACCAACACTTCAAACTCAACATGGCCACTCCATTCAGACAGAACACTGCCCCTTCCATCTGTCCTGCAGTGAGTCATCACGACCTCCACCACAGCCTCATGATCGTTTATGTCAGAAATTCTGACTCTGAACTGAACTGCCCCCTAGTGGATATACTGCTCAATAGCCATGCCAACATTAAGGGTGTATAGAAGTATGTGGGCAGTGGCAGATACACTGTTAAATCCAACATGCTTGTTTTCGTAGGTAATGGGCCTTTAGAAGCCTTACTCCACCAAGCCTGCTGGAGTGATGGAGGGGAATCTAACCCTGTTTGACTCGTTACACAGCACCAACCATTCCCGTTTTGTTTCCAGCATGGTGGAGTGGGGGTAGAACCGGGATCTTCAGCGGTGGGATATGACTGAATATGCAGAGTACAGCTGAGCACTCGTTCTGTTTATTGGATTTTTCAGTAAGAGACAGAAGGTGGCCCGTCTAAGGGACAGTACGTTAGATGGGGTCAGGCAGTCTGGTGCCCAGCTCCACAAAGTGATGAAATATCATAAGTAAGAACTAATTAAAGCTTAAAGTGAGAAAGGAAGGGCTGCGATGGCAGATTCTGTCCAGCAGAGGGATGTGAAGTCTACTGAGAGAGAATGAGAGAAACACCTTGAGTGTTATCTCCACTATCAAACACTGAGGAGAGCTTGTGAATTAACTTAAACTTTTAGATATAAAAGCACTTTGACTTTAAACTGAATTATGTCTGAGTACTGCAGTCCTTATAAAAACTAATGTACTAAAGTGTTTCACAAGAGAGAAATCTAATGATTAATACATAATAATTACAATTAATCTCAAGCACAAAAGTGTCATTATGTACCTTCAGGTAAACATGCTTTAATTCAGTAATAGAATTAAAGTTATAGTCAAATCAAATCAAATCAAATCAAATCAATATTTATTTGTATAGCGCTCTTCAAAACTGAAGTTGTCACAGAGCAGCTTCACAGAAATAATATATATATATATATATATATATATATATATATATAAAAGTAATAGTCATAGTAAAACATTATTAACATTTGAGTTATTCAAAGTGAATTACACCAGACGTCAACAACAACACACATTTTATTTACTATCCAAGCCCACCAGTGAAGCTACACCTGCTGATGTTGTTGATGTGAAAATCTCAGTAAAACAGTGAGTCAGACATCAGCCAATGTATTCATAAACATTAGGTTTAATAACGTTCTGTGAGGGAGCTTCACACAGAAATTCAGTGTTGGAATTTGTTAGTTAATTGTTATATTGATATATTGAAGTAGTAAGAACTTTGATACTGAAGTTTGGTAGTAAAATTTGATAGTGAAATTCTGTAGTAACATTTGATACAAAGCTTTTAGAGGTTCAGACGTCACCTGCTTCCATTCACCACTGTCGGCTATTCTGACTGGTTATGGTTATCCTGAATATTTCACACCAAACCCACTCTGAATCACTCTGGTCACCTAAACTGGACATGTTGGATCTGTGGAGTTCACCTTTAATCTATTTTTTGCCTTTCACCACACCTGATAAGGTGTGATCAATAAATACCAACAGAGAAAAGCACTGACCCATCAATAACTCCACTTACCACACATGGCTGTCCTGGTGGTTAGGGAACCAGTCTTGTGACGGGAAGGTTGCTGGTTGTAACTGGCAGGGCATGAATGAAGTGCCCTTGAGCAAGGCACTTAATTCCCCGAGTGCTGTGGATAGGGCTGCCCATTGCTCTGGGCATATGTGCTCACTGCCCCCTAGTGTGTGAATCACTGTGTGTGGATTGGTTAAATGAGCAGGACAAATTCCTCTGTGTAGCACAGTAGGTCTATGTACACCTTTACCTTTTACTTTACACACACACACACACACACATACACACACACACACACACGCGTCAAGTTTGATTTATCCGCATACAATTTGTTTCAGAGAGATCTCTGATTTTACACCAACACTACACATTAAGTTAGTCACTTGAGGTTAATCATGACCTGTTATTGTTAGTGGAGGAATATCGACTGATACTCAGGAATGACATCAGCGTAACCTGAAAGGTGGTTAATACTGCAACACGAAAGTGGCAAACACAAATGTTCACTGTCAGTGGGGACCACTGCACCCCCATCTGTCCCATCCCCCATTCATACAGACCGGCTGTAAGCCTGCGGCCAAAGTTGGGATTGAGTTACTAAGGTAAAGTGGGCGGTAAGGTGATAAGGTGCAGAGATCTCTCTGCAGTTGCCCATCCATCATCGCCATTAGGGTGGAGCAGAAAGAGACTGTTAATTGGTCTCACTGAAGTGAAAAAAGAGTTTTGGACGGGTAACAGACTGGTGCTAAATACGGGGCTGAGTTTTGCATCCAGTGAAAGCACACAGACCTTTTGAGGACCAGTTTCGTGGACAGGTGTGAGGACAGCTCTCAGGAAATATGTGAGGTTGGTTTCAAGGACAGGCTTGAGGACCGGTTTGAGGTAGCAATTAATCAGAAATTAACATTCAAAACTGACATTCAGAACCTCTAACCTCTAGTCTTGCCCCTGTCTTTTATTTATTTATTTATTTATTTTTTTAAATTAATACTGTCCCCACACTGCAGACATACATGTACTGTCCCTTTAAGAACACACTAATGCGAGTGCATTCAGGTGACTCTGCTCTATGTAGTCTGTGCAAACACGGAGCACCAAGACAACTGTGCAAATCGAGCAGTGTGGAGCAAAGAAAAACGCATATTGGCTTTAGTGACGGAGGTACCAAACAAAAAGTAACAAAATATATACACTGTAAAAAAGACCATACAGGGACCATGATAAACACCACTGGCCTGCTTCAGCAC
The DNA here is from genome assembly GCA_034509495.1 of Acestrorhynchus altus. Taxonomy (NCBI): domain Eukaryota; kingdom Metazoa; phylum Chordata; class Actinopteri; order Characiformes; family Acestrorhynchidae; genus Acestrorhynchus; species Acestrorhynchus altus. The sequence continues at coordinate 26,923,666 of CM067510.1, read as the reverse complement.
TTCACAACTTTCTATTCCACCTTAACTGGTCCTGCAATTGCAGTCTGCTGACAGTGCCTCATTAAGGTAACTGATGCCTCACTTATGGTGGACTGAAAAATGTAATAAAAGCTGTCTGACTATGAACAATGTCAGCTTTTTCAAAGAACTGGATGTGAAAGATCTGAAGTTTAATGTTCGGAGCTTTCCGATCACAGTAGTGACGTGACTCAGGGTGAGCAAAATTTTCCTCATCACTATTATAAAAAAGGAGGTTTATGTGTCACTACTTATTGTTTGGTGTTTCACTAAAGACAAATGATGGGACATTTTTCTTTGCTATTCACTGGTTGAGTTACTTCATTGTCTCGGTATCTGAGTTCTTTTGAAATTGCATTATTTATAATATATAATATATTAGAAAAGATACTACTTTTCACATGATGACATTTTAAGTAATCTGTTTGCAAAGAAATGTAATACGAAAGAAGATATTTATTTTCTACTATTCATGGAACTTTCTTTTTACAATAATAAAAATGAAAACACACCAAAATGATAATTCATTAATCATAGTAAAGGCAGAATTTTCAATTAATTTGTGATAATTTGAGGTCATGTCGCCCAGCACAAGTTTGAGGACAGGTTTGAAGGCAGGTCTGAAGACAGGTTTAAGGACAGGCCTGAGGCTGGTTTCAGGGACAGGTCTTGGTACAGTTTTGAGGTCAGGTCTGAAGACAGTCAAAGTACAGATATTTAGGTACTAGTTTTGTAACTCTAACTTTTGTAACTTGTAAATCTGAAGACTGTAAAAAGCTGTATGTAAAACATGTGCATATCTAAGGCAGGCCACTCATGTAACTTCAGATTCCATAATGAGAGCAAGCAGTGCTCTCCTGCCCTTTAGCTCCAAAACACCAACATTAAACATTCATTCAGTCATCTGAAGCTTTTCTGGATCATCGTCATCTCTGAGATGAGGAAATGAGTGTGTGTGTGTGTGTGTGTGTGTGAGAGAGAGAGAGAGAGAGAGAGAGAGAGAGAGAGAGAAAGATGAAGAGTCTGTATGTGAATAATTCAAAAGGTCAGGCCACCTGCACGCTGTGATTCTGCTCAGACTCTCCGATAGTGAACGAGATAGAGCGCAAGAAAACGAGGCTTATCATTTTACACACAGCAGAGAGAAACAAACTGTTTTTGAGGGGAAACACAGTTCTGCTTCTCTCTCTCTCTCTCTCTCTCTCTCTCTTTCTCTCTCTCTCTCTCTCTCTCTCTCACACACACACACACACACACACACACACACACACACACACTGACTTTCATCAATTACTAAATTTCTGACATTCAGGCCAAAAGCTGAAAGGCTGCCAGGCACAGCTGGTCTGTTTGTCAGGGTGTGACGACTCCTCTGAGAATACTGGAACTGATATCATGTGGCACGATACACTAAATTAAGTTCAGTAAATACTAATTCACTAATAATCTATTGTTTAAGAACATATCTGATTTATTCACTGATCGCGATCGCTCCATTTTAGGGCTGCAACATTAATCTGGAGCTTTAAACAGAGACGTGTATTCCAGCTGGTCACTTTTTGGCTTAAAAGGAAAACACTACGTGTGGCGGAAAAACTAACACCGCACATCACCCTGAACTCCATCCCCACTGCGAACCACGGTGGTGGCAGCATCAGGCTGTGGAGATGGTTTTCTTTAGCAGGGACAGGGAACTGAGTCACGGGAAGATGAATGGAGCTAAATACAGAACAGTCCTGGAGGAAAAGCTGTTAGAGGGTGCAAAAGGGGGGCGGAACACAAATGCACTTTTCAGATTTTTAATTATTAAAAGTTAGGAAACTATGTATCGTTTTCTTTTCACTACACTGTTACTTGCTGCTTTATGTTGGTCGATCACACAAAATAAAAAAAAAAATACATTTAAGTTTGTGGGTGTAATGAGACAAAATGTTGATTAAATATACAATAAACATACAGAAATACTGTATAAACAAATTACACAGAACTAAATCTACTAAACCATCAGAAATATGAAAAACATACAATAAATATACAGCAAAGACACACACACACAGGAAGCAGCCTTTACAGCTCACACTGCCGTCCCTCATCCTGGTGTACGATAAAGCCCATTTCCACCAGTTTCCCCAGTGTTTATTCTTTAACTCTCGCCGCTCACAGTCCAGCCCGTCCTCCCTCCTCTCTCTCAGCTCTTTCAACACAGAGCCAAAGCACAGTGTCTGACTCAGGCAAACAGGAAGGTACAGCAGGTCTGGCCTTAAAATACCAGCTTCTACAGTTGAGCCTGATCCCACACACTCCCAAACCAGTCCAGGCCAAGAGCCAGTGTTGGCGACTGTGAGAGCGACTGCACAGGCTCAGGAACTCGCGCTTTCAGAGCACTCTCAGCATTGTGTAACGTCGCTTAGGAACACACACCCCCACCTACGCTCACATACAGCTCTTTGAAGCTCATGCATCCGCTTCCATTCAGGTCTGGTCAGGGGAGGTGGGCTGCTGGGTAGTCGGTCAAAGCAGGACTGCGAGAGCGGTTTTAACAGCAGAACGCAGCAGAACACGCAGCGCAGAAGACCACCCGACCAATGACACAGTGTCAGAGAGCACAGAATCAAGTCTATCAGAGATGATTTAACACCTCCACACTGTCTCACGTGATGATCCAGGCTAACTGGTGTCCATGAGTTTCAATTGCATGTTAGCTTATATGAGCATTGTAGATCCAGTACAAAACGTCAAAGTCAAAATCCACTCCAGGCTCTGCTGTGGCTCAAGGTGAGCTCAAGGTTGAGTAAGAGCTATTATTATTCTACAAATGACCAAACCTAATATGAAAGTGGTGGACCTGGATTACTCCAGGTCCAGCAAGTCAGAATTCAAAATGCAATACTATTGATGAGTTATTTGTAAGGAAATTTATAATACGTTCTTCAAAATTCTTGATGTATCAGTATTTCTGAATTCTGAAGTTTGAACATTGTGTGGGCAAAGAAAGGTGAGCAAACAGCCCCTCCCTTCTTATTTTCCTTTATAACCCAATATCTGGGTCAGTGATGTCATCAGCCCTGCCCCTCCTGCTCTTACTGATCAGTCAGAGTCTGTATGCAGGTTCAGCATGTACACACGGAAAGACACACTGACAGTTCATCACACAATGAAGGGACCGATTTGGTAAGATATGGTGAGTCTTTAAGGTTGCTATGATAAAACCAAAGAAGTGGCCTGAATTAAAAGCCCCTTTAACAGTGACGAGCCCAGCTTGTCAGTCACTGATGCTGCTCAAATTGAAAGTAAACTTCTAGGGGCGGAGCTTTTGCAAATGCATGAGTGATTTGTTCAGATAAAAGTTGGAAATAGATCACATTAAAAACGTAGTGCGAACAGCCTAAAGATTAGATTTGGTGAGAAAATTGGATTTGGGCCACTTTTCCTGCACTGTGAAATAAGGGTATTAATAGTTTGGAGTAACTGTCTCTACTGTACAGGGGAGACTACTAGATTCTGGAACATCACTGTCAGGATTTGATTCCATTCAAGAATGACAAGATCATGATAATCACTACCCCATCGTATCATCCACTTTCCATCTCATCCCAGAAGTAGTGAGAACACAGTTCCACGGCTCCACAGCTCAGTGCTGGGGGGCTTTAATCCCCTCTAGACGATGCCTGGCATTAGGCATGGTGCCAAGAAGTTCATGTTTGTTGGCAGTATTCTATTGGCAGTACTTCTCTACAGGGACTCAACAAGCTGTGTGTGCATTTGCATATCTGTGTCAGCAGTGAGTGTAGCTTAAAGTAGCTGAATGCTGATTTAGAAGTGGTGTCCACAAACATTTGGGCATACATGTGTATTTCTGAAGACACTGACTCAGTACCTGTGGTAAAGTCTGCTCTTTTTGGACAGTTACATGCTGTATTCTAGGATCTCAGGATCAGCGTAACCTAGTTTCTAACCGTTTCTAACTAGTTTCTAACCTAGTTTCTAATTTCTAACATATCGTCAAGCAGCAACACTGATGGGTTTAAGCACTCCACAAGCACTGCTGTGAGTATTTGAGCTCAGAAAACTAAAACTCAGTTCATTCCAACTGAATTAAATCCCAGTTTAAATGCCAAAGAAGCTTCTAGCGCATGTTTACAGCTTTGTACATGCGTAACCTGCAACTTATCAGTGAGAGGGGGTGTGGCGTGACGCAGATATTCTATTTTAGAGGAAAATAAGTAGAGGGGAACTGTTTGCGCTCTTTCTTTGCTCGCACAGTTTATTTTCAGAATAAAAGTCATGTGAAGATTTCAGGTTGGTAATTTTATTTGATTTATCTGAATTATTTTATTTATTATTAACTTATTATTATAAATATACATGTCAATCTAATCATTACAAATAACTCATCAAAACACTGTTTCAGCTCAAAAACACTGGATAATCAATTTCCAACAGGATTTCTGAAATGTTTTTAATCATTATAAATAGAAAACATGGCATACATTTTTCATCAAAACATGATAAAATACATTCATATTAATATTTAAATTATGTTAATATTTACGTCTCAAATGAGAAACCCAGTAACCTAGGCTCTCCTGAAAAAAAGATCTGGCATATGCATGTAAAACTACAAAACATCCCACAAAATTAGCCTAGAGTTCTAAATGTAAATGAAAATTTTAATTATTTTAAGGCAGCTGGCCTCAAATTTATCACAGTTAAAACTGCTAAAACCACTCTCCTTTACCAGTGAAGGAAATTGCTTCCATACTCGTCTGGTTGAGTAACCTAGTGGTGAGGGGGAAATGGTGTAAAGCTGATTGTCACTGAACAGTACGGTCTTTCAGCTGCTGCTGTTGTACTCTGATAAACCCTTCTACAGTGTGGAATAAGAACCATTAGGAACCATTACACCATCAAACAACGATGGACAGAATGTCTCTGCCACTGAAGAGGAGTCAGCTCCTGACTTCACTATTGTCCGACACAGCTGGAGTGAGAGAAAGCAAGGAGAGAAGAGAACATAGAGGACGGACAGTGAGAGAGAAGAAAAGAGTGAAGAACAAGGGAGAGAACGAGAGACAAAGACACACTGATTTTCTGGCATCTGCCTACCAGGCTGGTGTCAAACAACGGCCAGGCCTGAAGACCAGATCCTCCGGGCCTTTGCAGGAAAACCAGGCATGATTCACGGCTTCCTGGTCCAGGAGAAAAAGGAGAAAGAGGTGGCTCCACTCCCCATGGTGCCCCTACACACACACACACTCACTCTCACACACACACACACACACACCCCTGAGCACAGGCCTGACGGAACGGCCCGCCAATTTTTCTCTGCATTTCAGCCCAGCCTGGGAACAGGCCAAGCAAAACAATGTGTTGATAAAGTCCAGGGCTGAGGGAAGAGCACAAAGAAAGTGGGTGTTCAGCTGCACACAGAACCACCCACTAAGCCACAACGTGAAGGTCCTCACAAAGACAAAGTAGAGGGGAGTTTAGTCCAGCCTCTAACAAACCATTTGGTAATAAAGTCCCCAGGGGCCACTGGGGAATTATATTAAAACAGGCCCCTCAAACTATCAGTGACCTTCGCCCTGTAAGAGCAACAAGAACGGCTGCCCTGGACTTGCACCAGAGATCCGCCAGCCAAATATTTATTCTCAATTAGAATGAAGCAGGCCGCCCCACGTCCAATGTCCGAGTTTAGTCTGTTTTAACGGCGACTTGTGCAGGGCTTGTGTAACATCTGCAGCGCCTGCCAAAAGAATGTGCCAGGCAAACCTCTCGGGGAAACACAATGAAGAAAAAACAGAGACTGTTCCCTCTCAGAGTCTTTCGTTTGGCAGCAGTTCGCCAGTATAATGTCCAAAAGTGTTCTTTTAAAGAATACAAAGTAAACCACTCAAGATCAGTTTTGCTTTGAGAACTCTATACTAGTACAAGACACTGAACACTTCTTTCAGAAAAACCGAGACAATGGTCACAAGCCAGCTCCAGTCACATGACAGCGATAAGCTCCTTTTTCCCCTCTCTGGAGCACGACCCCTCTGGTTCAGCCACAGTGCCTTCATCAGCCAAGTCGGAGGGTTGCTCAACAGCAGTTTCATCACCACAGTCCGTCTACCTGATGGACACAAAGCTTTAGAACAAATGGGGGAACCACAATCCATCTAAGAATGACTCTGCCAGCTCTGGGGCATTATACAAGCCAAACACAACACCATCTCATTCGCACAAACTGCCCCCACAGAACAGAGATGAAGAAATGAAGGAAGTCTTGGACAGACATGTTCCCCCTCGTTTGTGGAGCACATCTCTGGAGGGCCTGGAGCTGTGCCGCAAGGCGGTTCCACTGCCTGTACATGCAGAACCATGGCCAAGCCGATATGCACTCTCACTCCAACACATGCCAGGAAAAAGCTGTTCATTCAAAAAGCTGCATTAACTTGGTGCCATTCCCGGATCCTGAACAATCCCTCCATTAGCGGTTTGTAAATGATCCCATGCTAGATGGATTGGCTCTCTTCATGGATCTCCATTTTAGGGGAAATGGCAAAAATATAAAAATATAACTATTCAGTTAAACAATGGAAAATGAGTAAACCTTTAAGTGTTTTAAGTTTTTGGAACTTCAGAAACTGATTATCTCTGGTTAACTTATTTGAACAATGAAGGTCTTCTGCCTCCAAGTGTTCCTCTAGGAGCCTGTACTTTAAACAGTGTAGGACAGCAATATAAATAAAATAAAAATGATCAAAGCTTTAAAGTCACCTGTCTAATATTGAGTAGCTCCCTATCTTGCCACCAAAACAGCTCTGACTCACTGAGGCATGGACTCCAAAAGACCGCTGAAGGTGTCCTGTGATATCTGGCACCAAGATCTACCCTCCAGAACTTTTGTTAGCCTCCTTTCCCCCTAACCTTCAATGGATAGGACCCCATAGGACCACCACAGAGCAGGTATAATGTGGGTGGTGGGTCATTCTCAGCACTGCGGTGACCCTGACATGTTGGTGGTGTGTTAATGTGTGTTGTTCTGGTATGAATGGACAAGACAAAGCATTGCTGCTGCAGTGTTTAAACCCCTCAGTGTCACTGACAGCATTAGATAGGTCTAGTTCTGAGAGTGTGTTAAGATATGTGGATCATGACCGTAGGTTATTCTGATCCTGAGTTATGAAGCCTGGAAAACAGCCATGTAACTGCCTGCAAAGTGTGGATCTTAGGTTCTGAGAGCTAACATCTAGTATGATGAGTTTGAAAAGAGGAATGTGGACATTTACCTGCAGGTAGGATGAGACAAATTGTACACTCCAGACCTGCATGCAGTAAAATAAGATGTATACTGCGTTATATTCAGCTATATAGCAATCCATTCAAGAAATACCAGAGATCCTAACAGTGGCTCTTCACCCAACCAGAAGTCTCAGGTAAAATATGACCCCAATGCTGCTCGACTGTTGAGAGCATCACTGCCCAGGCTGAAAGCTCAGGCTTTAAATCAGTCTCTGCACAGCGGATAGGGAGTCTTCCTGGGAACGAGACCCCATTTCCTTTAACAGTGCCTTTAAAACATAACGCAGTACAAAACAAGCAGGATGGGAGAGGGGGGGAAAGGAGGTGAAAAATTACAGCAGCATAACAGAGCGTGGCCTTGTGGATTAACTGCGGAATAAAAGTGCTGATCACCAACAAAAGAAGAAAAACAGCTATTCATCACCCTGGCATAGGATCAAACTTAGATAATGCTCAAATAGCTGCTCTGAGTTATTGCGCCGAGGGAAGCTCATGGCAGTTATATTGATAATACCCAACCCTCCATAAATTGATTAGCAAGGGGAAAAACCCTCAGAAGGACGGTGAGCAGATGAGTTTGGGAGAAAAGGGGAGGTGGGACAATGCCAAGGTTAAGATATGTCTCTAGGACATGAAGAGAACTGCCAAATGCTGAGTGAATGAATGCTGAGCCATGACCACTCTGTAACATGATTAAGTGCGTTACCTGTAATGTCATTTTCACAGATGTTTTCCATTTGCAAGCTCGTGTGTGCAATTCCGCATTGTGCTCCCGAAAGAAGGACGTGACTTCTTAATTTGAGAAACGGAAATTTGCTTGCCCTCCATTTGAGACACGGCACTATTTTCATAAAATATTTTATTCTGGATTATTAATATGGATTAATTGGTTTATTAATCAGGTTTAAATTGGTCAGCAAACGTAAACAGCTGCAAAACATCGTAGAGTGGTCAGACTGACAGGAGTGAAATTAATAGATCAAAATAATCCATTAAAGAAATTTGTATATATTGACTCACTTTCACTTTAAATCTGCAGAGAGCTTGTTCTTTTTCCAAAAACAAAATTCTAAATGTCTTGCAATGTTCTAGACAATCTGAGTTAATGTTCTCTTGAGCCCCTTTCAGACACGTACAGTAACCCGTTATCTGGAGGGTAATATTTTAATGCAAATTTTCGGACAGTTGTACTCAGAGTAAAAATTCCAGATAACGTCTGAGTGAGTCAGTGAAGAAAGCAGGTAACTTTCCAGAGACTTCACAGTGAGTCATGCCTCCTGCAGGCACTACACAACCTTACCCACATGGAACATTTCCTGTGGTGAGAACGGGTCTGACAGAAAGTCTCTGGTCGTACGCTCTGCGTGAGAAAGGACAACTCTGGATAATTGTTCATATGTGAAAAAGCTTGAAAGCAACCTGAACCACACATTCCCATACTGTACCTACGACCACGGTGCATGCACTTAAGCATGTGCTTCATTTTTTTTTAACACTATTTATTGTGATAGAGTGTAGTTCTGGAGACAGCTCATTTGTACTTTCAGATATCTTTGAAAATCTGTAAAAACCTGCCCATCATTTGTGATAACTGATTACAGTGTAAGGAGCTGCCCACAATGCCGCTGCCCAGCCACCAGGGGGGGCTCAGCGACTGAAAAGTCCTGATAACGAACCTGATTGAGTCCAGGTGTGGTTGGTCTATTAAGCAGCCCCTGTTTCAAACTCAGTGCAGTTTCTTGGGGTTAATTTCCTCCCGAGATGCTGCCGGTAAGCGCCGGTATTTTCTCCCCTCTCAAACTCTCCCTTCTCCAAAAGTGGGAAGTGTTCCACCCTCTTTTAAAAGAAAATTGTTTTCCCTCTGCCTCCTCCAAGCAAATGGGGCAGAGCTTGTCTTCCTTCCCTCCTTCCTCATAAAGTGGGGGAGGCTGTTTCCTTCTCTCGCCAAAAGAGACTAACCAGAAAAGAAAAGAAAGAAAGGAAAAAGAAAAGAACAAGAAAAGAAAGGAAAAAGGAAAGACTTAGTTTTCTCTCCTTTCTCTGTTGAGAGAGGAGTTGATTATTTTCCTATTTCCCCTCGACACAAGGGTCTCTTTGAGGTTGTTTTTCTTCTCAGTTGAGAAGCAGTTTTCAGGTCACCCCTCCTGCTCACAGCCCTTCCCCTGGTCTGGTCTGAGTGACGTCATAGCTCACCAGGCTAAGGTGCTCAGCTGCGGAGTACAGCGCATGAGCTTGTGGGGTTTTGAATCCTCTGACTGGTGGAGCTCTTTATTTAATGTTTTTTTTTTTTTTCATTTTATACACAAATAAATCTCCCACGTTCCAGTACAGATCACTGGAGCCTTCCCTAGCAATCTGTCTGTTAACCTTAAGTTCTCCCTAAGTACTCACAAGCCCCACAAAACACTCGCAGCTCCTTTTTAGAGCAGTGGTAAGTACGCTGCTCTTCGTCTCCGCGCTGTGAGTTCAATCCCTGCTTGTTGCGTTTGAGTCCAGAATAAAATTTGAATTCCCAACCCAGATTAAATTCCACCTGGGTTGCGCCCCATGACATGTAAAAATGAGACTATTGGGGACTCGTTCTACTTTAGCTACTTTTTGAAGGTTATGGACTGTCCAACATGAAACAGGGAAACTGATTCACTGTATGCTAAAGTGAGGGAGGTATACAGAGTCACACCCCTCTCTCCACTATGGCAGTCTGACCTACAGCTAAAGTTTCCTAAAAGTACATCAGGCTGTAGCTGGACAGCAAGCTACACTGGACTACACTGACCAAATGTACAGGAAAGGACTGAGCAGGCTATACTTTCTTTGGAGGCTGAGGTCCTTGAACATCTGCAGGAAACTCTGTTTTAGCAGTCCATGGGCACCAGTGTCCTGTTCTACACCACAGTGTGCTGGGCAGGCAGCATATCCAAGAAGGATATATCCAGACTGGACAAACTGATCAGGTGGACTGCCTCTGTAGTTGGCATGAAGCTGGACTCTCTGGTGATGGTGAAGAAGAAGAGGACTATGGAAAACTTCATGCCATCAGACTGTACAACTCCTTTCTGGGGGGAGGAGGGGTAACAGGACAGAGAATGGGAAGGAGCCGTAGCCTGACCACAACACAAACCAGATTATGTGCAATAATAAAACAAAGTGCAATAATGTGCAACACCTCTCTTGGTGTTGCACATTATTTTATATATTCTTTGTTTCATATTATTATTATAAATATATATATATATATATATATATATATATATATATATATATATATATACATATAATTGTATTATTATTAATATTATTTTTATTACCTTTTTCTCTGTTTGTACTGCAATAATTTTTACTTTTTATTGTCCCGCAGAGTTTGGGGTGCTTCAAAACACGACCGGTCAACCGACTAGAAATTCTCAATTTAGGCTTTATAATCGATCAGGGTTGTTTGATATTTCAAATTCAGAACATAATGTGAATCTTGCAATTGTTCTTTATATTATGTGAAAATGTCATCATAAATGAAGCAATAGAAATATTCTGCTATAAATTTACACACACAATGTTTTTGCATGACAAGAATATTTCACACAGCACTGTTTGATTACTGATAAAAATGTATTTATTTTTTTATTTTTTTGTTAAAAAAACTCAAACGTACGCTAAAATCCTGCAGAACTAAAGACGTTCTCGGCTCATTGAGCAGCTACATTTAGGTTCAAATCTGTGCAACTAGAGTTCCTGTAAAAACTGTCCCTTTATTCTGAATCCAGTACAATAATAATGACCTGGTTCCTGCATGAGAAAGCAGAGCACTCTGAATCCTGTAAAGCCCCCCCTGCACAAGGCCCCTAAACAATGTGGTTTCCAGCTAGCAGAGGGCCAGCACATGGGAGAGTGTGGCAGTGGGACAGCGACTGTCTGGATGCTATGGGCGGGAAAGGCACTGAAAAGCCAGATGAATCACGGGACTCGGCTGCAACCGCTGAAATGGCCTGGGGGTTTAGGTCAATCATGCCGAATACGCCAAGCGCAAACCCACCCAGGAGTCTCCCTCGCTACAACTCTCTGCATGCTGCCTATTTATTCTTCTGCTACCCCAGACATGACAGATCATATGCTCTGTTTTCTCTGGCAAATTGTTTGTGAGAGCACGTGAGAAGGGTTCTGTTCGATGCTTTTGCTTTCACTTTTTTCAGTGGGCCGTCACACTGCAGTGGCCTCCATTTCAACTTGGAGGGTCACTGGGTCAACATGCCTTTAATAGCAGTGAAAAGGCTCATCACAGCTTCTCCTGCCTGCCACAAAATGTCTCCTGACACAAAGCCAGCCTCACGTCCATGCACTCCCAAGACGACACCCCGCTCTTTCCTATTCTTCCCACAAAAGCCCCCGGATTCACCTCCGAGTCACCAAAAGAATAATGTTCCAAGCGATGCTAAAAAGAACAAGCACTGCTCTCGCCTGTCCTCCAAAACCCTACTGAATTCAGCAAGAAAATGTTCTGTGTAGACTCAAGGTGACAGATTCAATTTTAATCTAAAGCTCTGCTCCAAGCCTGAGGGGAAATGTTTTCCACTGTTCTCCCTCATTTTTCCTCCCCCATCGCTCTCGCTGCGCAGAGCTGATCCTTCCTCCCCTCCTCTCAAAAGTCTGCAGAGTTCAAGCTCTATCAGGAACGTCACAACGTCCCCGCTCGTATCTCTCTGCATAAAAAGCCAAATTGGAACTGCTGAGAGAGACTGGCGAGAGAACACAAGCAATGTGAGCATGTGGCTTCTCCGATGCAGGCAGAACAAAGGAGCAAGTGATGGTAATGGCTCTGCCACTTCGGATTTGCACACACTGACCACAGCGCATTCATATTCTAACAAGACAATCCTACTCGCTTCTGCAGTATTTGAAAAGTGGACTTTTAACCCCGTTAACCCACTCATTACAAAAATAACTGGTTAAAAATTCAATTAAAAAGTAATTATCAGAATATATATATATATATTTATGAGCACCACTTACCACACAGGAGCACTTTGTAGTTCTATAAAAACAGTCTGTAGTCCATCTGCTTCTATGCATGTTATCTTGTCACCCTGATCTTCAATGGTCAGAACCCCACAGGACCACCACAGAGCAGGTATTATGTGGGTAGTGGCTCACTCTCAGCAATGACAATGACATGGTGGTGGTGTGTTAGTGTGTATTCGGCTTGTATGAGTGGAACAGACACAACATTGCTGCTAGACTGTTTAAACACTGTGTCCACTCACTGTCCCCTCTTTTGGACACTCCTACCTAGTTGTTCCACCTTGTAAATGTAAAGTCAGAGACAGAAGCTCATCTGTTTCTGCACAGTTGGTGTTGATCATCCTCTTGTCCTTCATCGGGGCTCACAGGACGCTGCCCGCAGGACACTGGGTATTCCTGAGTCCAGCAGTGATGCTGAGGGTTTAAACACTCCAGCAGCTCTGCTGTGTCTGCTCCACTTAAACCAGCTTACTCAAAAACAGTCTGAACAACAGAAGTGCTGATGCTCTCTGGTAGAACAGCACCATCACGGCTCACAGCTGCCCACTGGGAGTTATGTCTATTGGAGATCGAACACAGCAGCAAAAATAAAGGATGGCCTTCAAATAGTCAATATCCTGACTTGCCTGGATATGTCAGTGGATCACTGTCAGACTATCCCTAAAAATACCAAAAACATTCTTCATTCTCTTCACTCTCTTTATTAAAAGTGTTAAGAGTCTCGCCAGTGGACTTGTATTAATATAGAGTGGTGTACTTTCAGGGTCAGGGAATTGAAACCTTGTTCACCACAGCAAAGACAGTCACTGTTCCACTGGATTTTCTCTTCACAAATTTAAAACACTGGACAGTGGCCTGCAAATCCAAAAATAGATTCAGACCCTCCACACCTCCTGGCAGTGGTCAAAAACCAAGAGCCCTTCCAGCTTCTACTATAACTCGTCTCGCTCCACTGTCCTTCAACACGTGCAGAACAAAAGCATCTACACGGTTCTACGAGGTTCTACATGGTGCTACACTTCTACACAGTGCTATGCAGTTCTACTTTGGAGTCTGGACTTGGATCTTACAGCAGTGGTGTCAAACTGGGTCATAAATGGGCCGGTGTGGTTGCAAGTGCTCATTCCAGGCAAATGGAAGATCATGTGATCTGTTGTTTGAAGATCGGCTGAATGATTAAGTGAGTGGAATCAGCTGTTGCTGCTGGTCCTTAGGAATGAAAACCTGCAGCCACACCGGCCCGTTTCTGGCTTAGAGGAATCTCCAGACTCTATTCACACTAACTATTTACATTTATTTTGGACAGAAGCACTTTGTAAGATGCTCTAGATAAGAGAATCTGTACATGATAAATGTAAGTACAACGTTGTTAACCACCATGCCACCAAAAGGGTTGTTCTATAAATACAAGCTACATCATCACAATAGAAGAACCCGTTTTAATACTATATACTACATACAACCCTCTACAGTGGATTCTCCATCAATCAGAAGAACCCTTTCAAGATATGAAGAACATTTCGATTAGGCAAAGGGTTCTTTGAGTGTTCATGATTCTACATAGAACCATTTTTTTTAACCAAAAAACCCTTCAAGAACCCTTATTTTTCTTTCTTCCTTATTTTATTCTACACTTGTGTAGAACTGTGTTGGCAAGAATGTGGTGATATGGTACATATCATGATACAATATGATTCAATTAAAAATCAATGCTGCTTTATGAAATACAATACTGTTACACTTCAATATTTCAATGTTCGACACCCTTAGCTTCTACCACCATTTCCAACTCTCTTCCAACTCTTCCCACATTAATCTCATAATTACTAGCAAGAAAGACTTTATTTTGTTGTTCTTTTGTTGGGACTTTACAAACAACAAAAGAACAACGAAATAAAGAATGGTATGCCACTCTACTTGAGTGGCTGGCTGCATCTGACCCCAGTGAATTTGGGGTCAAGGGGGCAGGGTATTGTCCGAGGAGCCTCAGTGACCTGAGAAGAAGCCATCCGGTCGAAAGGGTTTATTGTGCTCGACTCAAACAAATGGGGACATTTATAAATGGGCCAAGGTGCTGACACTGGGATACTGGGACACAGTCAGGACAAACACCTGACACTGTCCTATCAGAAACCGAACATCATCACTGTAACACACGCACCCGGCACACATTACAGGTAAGACACGTTGTTCTCAGATCAATAGAAGTACAAAGAGCAGGAATATCACAATACTCAAATTTGAACAAATACAATAAAAAGTGTGTATTAAACTAAACCGGAATTTATTCTTTTAGAGACAGAACACAACGGTACCCCAGAGCTTTCATTAATCAGGGCTTTTCTGTGAGTTTTGCTGACACGTCACAAGCAGGCCTCCAAACGACAATATCATCAGATCTATGCCACTAGTTTGTGGAGGATTTTACTGCGGTGTGCAGTCAGACGGGCCCCGGAACAGATGAGGAACAGCCATCCTGATGATGAAGCTTGGTACCAATGGAGCCACACTCACGTTCCCTCACTTTCCCTGGGTTTTGGAACATGCAGACACATGTGACTCACATCGTGTAAAAAATGCAGATATAAGATTTTTGCATGACAGTGACCATACCAAAATATATCAAACTGAAGACGATAGACCAGGGGTCCCCAACCGTGCTCCTGAACTACCTTCTGAAGGTTTCAGCCCAAACCCAACTCTAACACACCCCATTCAGCCAATCAGAACTTGTGAAGGCAGTGATTAGATCTACAGTATGCAGGAAGGGAGCTCTCCAGGAGCAGAGTTCGAGACCCGCCCCCGAGTTAGACAGTAAAGTGAAAGCTGTGGGTTGATTATAGTGTGTTAACCCCTAAACTAAACAAACAACTGAATAAACAACTGTAAATACAATTGTTCTATATGAATACTCAAAAACACTTTGCATGAATAAATGGAAACATGAAAGGGTTCTTCAGATTGGTGGAGAACGCATTGTAGGGGCTTGAAAAGGGTTCTATAGACGAACAGACGAACCCTTTTTAGTGCTATATTGAACCCTTTTCATAAGTGTACACTTCTATTAAAGGCTTATCCCTATCCAGTTCAGCATCTTCCCAGTAGGTTTGTATAAATAATCCAGTCACAAAGTTGCTAATTAATTGCAGTTGCTGCAAATGAATACGTCCTTCAAATTAAAATAAATTCAGGACTGTTTTTAGTAGTTTAGTAGTGACTTTCTTTTTTAACTGCCCAATTAACAGTATGCTTTCTATTTTACAGTCCAGTCTGACTTCCCAGACCTTTTAAAGCCAGAGAAGGATTGTGGTGCTGTCGTTAAATCAGTGTTTCCACAACAGCTCTGAGATTAAATAGACATGATGGGAGAGTGTTTCCCACATCGTTTTAGCAGCAAATAGCAGACAACCAGCAGGTCAGCTTCCTCAAAAACAGTCTGTACAGAGAAGCAGCTATAACAAGTGCTGATGCTCTGCTGTAGAACAGATCCACACTGCAGACTGCTGTGTTCTCTTCTGAGAACGCTTCTTACTGCTGCACACATTATGTATTATATGATGTATTATATTATGTATTAAAGGGGCTCAAACAGTAGCAAAAACGAACGATTGGCCTTAATATAGTTGATAAAATAT
Source organism: Acestrorhynchus altus (assembly GCA_034509495.1). Taxonomy (NCBI): domain Eukaryota; kingdom Metazoa; phylum Chordata; class Actinopteri; order Characiformes; family Acestrorhynchidae; genus Acestrorhynchus; species Acestrorhynchus altus. Next base: position 26,907,713 of record CM067510.1, on the reverse strand, counting down.
GCCTGTATATATCAGTGGAATGGGATCAGGATCTCCGTAAAACATACTAAAAAAAAGATCTTCAAGGGTTATTTACTAAAAGCAGGAGTTCTATACAGAACCATAACAATTCAAACAACTTGCTTAAATGGTTCTCTGTATGGGGTAGATTATTATTCATATTTGTGGAATTATTTTATAGATGATTCTTGTAATGATGTTTCCCCTATAACTGCACCAATGTTATGAGTCCAAGAACCCTTTCTCACCACTATGTAGAAATCTATTTTTGAGCACTGTGTATTTGCTATTCTTAAAAAGAGGAGTTCTTCGAAGGTGCGGTACTAAAGGCCATGTTGCTATAGAACCATGTCAACTTAAAGGAACATATTTTGCTTTGAGTGGAAACTGCAAACATATTTACTCCTGTTAAAAAATGGATTATTTGAGGGTTCTTCACTAAAGGCAGTGTTTCTATGTAGATCCATGCCAACCCTTTTCAGCACTACAAAGAACCACAAAGAACCCTTTGGGGTTTAGGGCCCACTGCCTGGATATGCCTGAAACCATATAAAAATCCTGAACAAGGAAAGTAACAAAGTGAGTGAAAGTGGGGGATGGTGCAAAGGAAAGAGTCTGAGGGACGATGGAGGGGGCAGGGTTGAACGAAGCTAAATGGTGACAAGCAGGCGAGGGAACCTGCAATCTCCTGGCAGAACATTAACAATTCCACCCCGGGCTCGGCACACTGCACATTAAACGTATGAAACGCATCAATTACGTCGCACAAGTGAATGGAATTAACTCTATATATCAATCCCGGCCTAAAGAGTTCAGGGACTGGAGGTCCGGGACTGGGGTGGGGGTGATGGTAGTGGTGGTCCCGCTCGGGTGTGCAGGCTAAGTAAAGGAGGAAAATAAAGTAACTCAACATTTCTATCTCCTCCCATTAAAGTTAACCACTTCTGCCTCTCCAGGAACATAAAGCTGTCGTCCAGTGGCCTGATTTATCCCGCCCTCGCCCAGCCCCTGTCCAAACCATCGCACGCCTCCAATTCATTTTTTTGTTCGTTCCTCTCCATCCTCTCCTCCTCCTGTAAATGTAATGAGATTGCAGCAGAGAAAACTGCTGACTGTGGTTAATGCACAATTCCCCAATAATACAGGAAGGCGGTAGAGAGCGCGGAGGGTGACTGAAGATACATGGAGCACGACGGTGCCATTTTAAAGGAGGCCTGTTATGTCAGTAATGCAGTTAATATTATTAATCGCCCACTGCACAGCGACGGGGAGGTCGGGGAGACGGTGTACAGGGATCCGGACATATCTTCACACTTCTAGCACCATTTCTGGGCTGGACCCACCCAGTTCTGCACTCACAAGCGTTGGTTTCGTTCCTGCTCTAAAGAACCTTGAATCTGAATAAAGCATTCAGCTATACTAAAAGCTGTGAAACAGGAGGCTCTTCACTAGAGGCAGTGGTTCTCTATTGAATCATGGTAACTCAGAGACTGTTGGATGTTTCAAGTTTCCTTACTTGGCATAGCACGGTTCCAGTATTTTTTGGAGTGGAACCTAATCCTTCTAACTTCACTACCTGGTTTTCAAACCAGAAATTTTCCCACTGCAGTTATAAATTAAAGAACCATGTCAAGTACTTCAGAGAAGCCTTTTGACAAGAGTGGACACTAGACAGGAGACAGGTTTAACGTGTATTTATTCATTCTCTGGTTCATGGTACTAAACGCAATTGTTCAACATAGAACCGTGACCAGAACCTTTCAAAAGTTCTCTGACGTTTTTAAAGGTTTCTCTACGGTTCTTTCAGTACTATACAGAACCCCTTGTGTAAAATGTAGAGTATAAGTGTTCTTAACTAAAAGCTGTTGTTCTAAACAGAAACCATTATGATGCAAATAACCTGAATGCCGAAATGGTTCTGTCTGTTGGGTTTCACACTTGTTAAAGAAATCAATGAATGAATCAATCATTCAATATCACTAATAATCAAATCTTATCTGTTATCACACCTGCTTACGAGTGTGAGTGGTCGGTTTGTGAGGAAATGGTTCTGTTTACAGAGGGACGGAACTCTGGAGTACAGTCTTGTTCAGATTATGTCGTGGAAACATCGTAATTAAATATACAGCATGCTGTGTTTCTGCTGTTCCAGATAAATACTGATACTTTAACATTTATATTCAGGTTATGTTCAGGTTTTCATCAAGTCGTATCGTATAATCAGCATTTTTCTTACACATATCCAGATACGAGGTCTCAGTCATATCGCCCAGCCCTGCTCTGCAGCATCACGGAAATCACGGGGCTCAACCACAGCATCTCAACAAGGAAGCTAAATGGGTTCCTCACAGCACCAAAAAGGGTTGGACTATAGTTTAGGAGTCAGAGAACCCTTGTTCGTTATTACGCAGAACCCTTTTCTTAGCATACTCATGGCCCACGGCCTGGTGCAGCAGCGGGAGTCATACAGGGGACAACAGCCAAGCAGTAATTACATTTCTTTTAAGATAGAGTGACTTTATCCACCAACAAAGGTCAAGGATACAGGCTAATTGAGTGGGGATTTTAATTATGTGGTGTTTATAACATCTCAGAGACATCAGAGCATCAGTAGGATCATGGTGTGGATGGTGTATTGAGGAAAGCAAACAAAAGGGCCGTAAATTGAGCTTATAAGTGCTCTCAAGTTAAAAAAAAAAAAAAAAAAAAAGATTCTGTAGGAGATGGGCAGTACAAACAGGCAGGTCCATTAGCGAGGGCTGCAGGTGGACCACTGGGCCAATAAATGGACCCTCAGGTCATATGGGACAGCAGCTGTCAGGTGAAGCTTCGGAAGACATTTATTACTCTCGTAAACAAGCACACATGTCTATACCCAGTGCCTCGTTTGCTCGCAGCGAAGGGCTCATTTCATTTCTGCAGCTAAATGGTAAAGCCAATGGGATAATAGACCCGGCATTTGTCTCCTCTTACCCCACCTCCACCCTTCCGTGGCATCACGTGGGCCAGCTACCCTGAACGGCTGTTCACTAATTGACATGAGGGTCCAAACAGAGCCTGGGTTGATGAGAAAGGTTTGATCTACAAGGCTCCGCACTCGAGCCCTGCTTGCCGTAAACAGCAATGATTGACTGACGCTTTAGAGATTAATTGCAACCCAAGGTGAAGTTTTGCATTCATTCTTCCCCTGCGTTTCTCTCGCTGCTCATTCATTAGGGAGTCGTATGAGGGATCTGGGATCTGCCGAGCGAGAGCCCCAGCCCTAGTGAAGCATGTCAAATTAGGAAAAGAGGAGAGAAAAGCCCACAGATACAGGGACTCATTAGAGGCCAGGAGTTGAAACTCTGCAAGTATTTATTCTGCATGTTTTTATCCATATCTGAAGGAGCATGTTTGAGCGTGCATCACTAACTACACCCTCCTCCACCGCTCCAGCCGCTCTGTGATATTGACTGAAGTGCTGCTCAGAATGAGAGGCATCACCCAGAAGCTCAGATAAGCAGTGCCACATTAATGATCAGTGAGCCAGACAGATTAAACACAACAAGCCTGAAGACGTTGGACAGCAGGATCTGTCTGATATCTGTGGTGTTCACTTTAGTTTCATTGTGATCTTGAACAACAGATTTGTGAACTGATTAAACTGAACGAGCGAACATGCCCTACACCTAGAGCGGGCATATGGGTGGGTGTGTTTTGTAGGTATGGGTGGGCCTAGATGGTATGGGTATGGGAATTGGGGGAGAGATGCAGTAAGAATGGGAGTAGGGATGGTGCTGGAAATGGATTTGGGTGGCTATGGGTGTGGATTTGTATGTTTAAGTAATGAAACGGGTGGGTATAGTTGGATTTGAGTATTTATGGATATGGGTTGGTACTGGATATGTGTAGGTACAGTATGGGGAGGGAATGGATGGGTAATGCTAGATAATTGTGGGAATGGGCAGGTAAAGGCAGGTATATGTGGATACTGGTAGGTATGGATATTAATTATGCTTGGGTATTGGGAAAGGCTAGGTTATGAATATGGGGTTGGTTGTGAGTGTGAGGATGGGGGTGGGATACCTCATTACCTCACTTTCATCTTACAAGGCAAACCTCTTTCTGACAAGGCCACTTTTTTTCAAAGGGTGCAATCCTCTGTTCTCCTTACTCTGGCTTTAAGGTGGCTTATCTCAATTCCTGATTCGCCAGCAACAACCCAGACCATCACACTGTCACGGAAACAGTCCTTTGGTTGCTATAGCAAACACCTTCATTTTTTGCCATATCTGTGCAGTCATGCTACGACCCCTCTCCTCTCTACATCAGTTCAAAGGGGCTGGGAGATCAAAGCTTGGGGGTCCCTTTGAAAATGGACCAACCAGGCAGGGTATAAAGTTAATCATTTATTTTACAAGAAAAAGACAGCCCTTCCACCAGGACCCCCTATCTAGACTTCAGCAGCAGTATGGGGAAGAAACGTCCTGACCAAGTCAAGATCTGGCAGATCTAGGTGTGAATGAATGGAGTATTCAGCTATTTTAAGGCCGATCCTTTGTTTTTGCTGCTGTGCACTGTTAGAGCCCCATAGTTAGATAGTTAGATGTTAATCCCAGATTATACGAGTGAGGAGCAATCTCAGAAGATAACAGTTTAGAGTCCGCAGTGTGGAACCGTTCTACACTGGATCATGAACACCTGTAATGTCATCAGCTGATGTTCATGTCTTGAAAATAAATAAATAAATAGTGTGTGTGTGTGTGTGTATATATATATATATATACACTTTCAGTGATGTAGGGAAGTTCGGAATACTGATGGAGGGTGTAGCTCTAAATATTTAGTTTGGCTTTTTCACTAAGGCTTTTATACACTAAGTACAACTATGATCTACGGTGTTTTTGCTGTACTGCTGATTAAAGACAACAACACAGGAATTATATGATTCATATACTTCAATAATTAAAGGAGAATAATTCATAATGAAAATAACTGTTAGCTGGAGACAATAGTTTGAAAGAGCTCCACTTCATGGGCAGGCTTCATATATATTCATCATCTGACTGACTCATTGAATCTTGACTTTTAACATGTTCTTTAATAAATGTTTTAACTTTGTTCAACCAAAACAACCTTAGTTTAATCACATTATCATCACTAATGATAGTAATAATTAGAATAACTGGATCATGTTTCTATTAAACTCATATTTCCTGTTTCCTGCACCACGTATGTATTCTGTATTCCTGACTATTCCTCTGATTTTATGCTAAAAGGTGAACTAAAGCCAGAATGTAAAAGATGTTTCTTTCCATAAAATACGACTGTACACCAAACACCAAACAGTGCTGAGACCATTCAGGGAGAACCGGCCTTGTGAATGTTCCCTCCAGCAGTGCTGAAACCGAGGCCTAGATGTAAAGCCCCCAGCAACAGCAGTGCCATCAGACCCCCTCTCTTTAAACGACGGGTCGGTGTGAGAACACACTGCTGAGAGGAGGTGCTGGCCAGTCAGACGGACTGGTTCCAGTGTCTGGGTGGTGATAACCGATCTGAGGAACACATTTGTCACAGTGAAAAATGGATCATGCTCAAGCCTCAGACGTAGCCGTGGAGCTGTTTACATTTCTACCAGGAATTCAATTAGTGCAAAAACGAAGGCCATTAGTCACCGTGCGTACACGCTCAACACGTTCTGTCAACAGTTAAGCACGTCCAACGTCAGCCAATCAGCAAACACACACAGTGTTCTACCTTCACACCTTCAGCCAAGCTGACCCACAAATGACGGCTCTGTGCCGGACATCTACCATGAGCTCCCGTGACAGGGTGGTAAAGACGGAGGGGTCTACACACACACACACACACACACAGCTCGTATGTTGGTATATCACAGTATTGTGATATTCGCGAAATCACTTTTTGCAATACTGCATCGATTCTCAACCATGCATTTTTAATATTTTACTTGTAGATAGATGTCAGACAATGCTTCATTCTATGCGATGTTTAAAACCCCGACCACTAAAGGCCAGTGTGGTCTCCAGATCCCTCAGTTCTGATTACAAATTAATTATTCTTTTACTCATGTGGTGTCTTTATACTAGGACAGTGTTCCTAATTTTTATTTTAACAAATCAAAAAGGTATAAAAGCATACCTTGTGGCACCATTTTTCATAATACCGATACAATACTATACAATACATATCGTCCAACCGCCCAGACGTACGACCAAAACAAACAAACTCAGAGATTCATACTGGATAAAGATAGTCTGATAGGTATCAGATTTCAGTTGTACATATGAAAGTGCACCAAATCAGAATGGAAAAGGTCACAGTCAGTGTACGTTTACTGTTCACACTTACATGGCTGACAAACTCTTAAAACTGATATTCTCTAAATACTGATTTTTAAATGTAATTTAATTATTAATTTTTTAACTAAAATTTGATATTTAAATCTGGTACTGAAAGGTGGTATTAAACACCATGAGTAGTAGTGTTAAAGTACTACATGCAGTATCGTAACTGTACTGAATTTTAATATCAGCTGCTAGCCTTTAATCTTCAGTAGAGCTGTCAGAGCAGTGATGATCCACTCTATACCTGCTCAGATGGAGATTCAAGCACAAACATGGATGATAACACAGGAAATGAATAGAGGTGTCAGCAGGACGAGGAAAATGAGGAAATGTGAAATGAGCTCATTAATGATCAGAGACACTGGATTCCACAGACTCATTATGAAACACATTACCTGGATTCTTGCTGACCTCAATTTTTCATAATGATTAAAAAAAATCTGTACATCTACAAGCATACTCAATTACCCTGAGAGCAACTATTTAATCATCGACATATTAACACTAAACACAGATCTGCTCCCGATATCTAACTGATATTAAAACTGCTCTACTTCTGACCAGAATATCTGCACAACAAAGGGTTCTTCACTTTTGAAGACCTACATAAAAAGAGGTGTGTAAATGTGGAGAAACTTTCAAAAGCTTTACATAATATACAGGTTCTATAATATAAAAGGTTCTGTAATACATGCTGTTTAATATTAAGGTTCTTTAATATCCAGGTTCTATAATATAAAAGGTTCTGTAATACATGCTGTTTAATACAAAGGTTCGATAATATAAAAGTTCTTTAATGTAAAGGTTCTTTCATTCATGTTTAATATAAAGGTTCTCTAATATAGTTTCTTTAACATAGCGGTTATATACTATAAATCACCTTTAACAGAGGTTATTTAATATAAAGACTGTAAAATATAGTATCTTTAATAAAAATATGAAATAAATATATAGATTATTTCATATAAAGGTTACATAATTGATTATAGGTGTTCTATAATATAAAAGTTCTATAAAAGAAGTTATTTAACACAAAGATTCTATAATATAGGTTCTTTAATATATAGATTCTAAAATAAGGTTCTATACCAGATGATCCAGAAGTGTTTGGACAGGAATGCTGCACTGACGTTTTGGAAAAGGAACAGCAGCAGTAGAATAGATATACAGGATCACACTATTGTTTACTGTGAGACAAAACTTTGACCCAGGTGAACGCTTGCCCAGTGGACCTGTTTGATCATCTACTCAAGTAAACCTAACAAGGCATGTGATACTGGTTTGTTTGGCTCAACAGATAATGCCACAAGTGCCTCCCCACATCCTGTGGAGGAGTGGGTTTTGAGTCCCAGTCTGGGCAACTATGCTGTGCTGCACTAATAAGAGTCCTTGGGCAAGACTCCTAACGCTACTGTGTCCCTCCCCTGTAAAATTAGCAAATCTGAAAGTCGCTCTGGATACGAGTGTCAGATAATCAGATCTCAGTGGTTAAAGGAGTGGTACAGTCATGTATGAAAGAAGTTTCATGCAGAAACACATTGTTCCATACAGCTTTAAAAGGGTACAGAGAACAGAACAATAGGTTAACAGTCTGCTCGCTCTATCACATATCTCAGGAACAGCAACAACATCAAAACAAGACATTTAAATTAGTAGATAAAGTAACATTTAACCTTATTTCAATATTTCCTGAATAAATGTGTGATCTGTTGATTTCAAACACTTTTGGACCTAGAGGGCATCACTACACCTGTGATTTAATTCAGTTTGACATTAGTGGATTTCAGCATGTCTGTGAGTTACTCTAATCCTGAAATTTAAAGGCTACAAAACATGTATACGTATTTACTAAACCTGCATACAGACTCCAACTGATCAGCGGGAAGGTGCAGGGTAATTATATACCTCAGGTTCTAAAGGGTAAAGCGGAAACAGAGAAGCCCAGGCAATCAGAACAAAATCCTAGGACAGATTTTGATTGCTGGATGTGAAATACCCACATCTGAGTCGTGTTTGGAGTGTGGTAATGTTTAGGCTGGTTCCTCAGCACAGCTCTGAGTGACAGACCGCTGAGGCTTGACTGTCGCTCACACTCTCTCTCGGTCACGTCTCATTCAGTCAGTCAGCAGTGACTAAATCAACAACGGCCTGGCAGGAGAAAGAGCCATTTAGCTGAGCGAGGGAATAGGTTTAACGGCCGTACATTGTGCTGATCCCAGGCTGCAGCTTGCAGCTAAAAGGACAAGCCAGTGACCTCGAGAAGGCTGCAGGGTGTGGGGGGCATGGGGGGGGGGGGGGGCACCTAGCTAATTGGACAGGTTGAAGACAATAACTTGGTGCAGAGGAGATATTTCTGGCCCCCTTGAAGCTCCTCACCCCACCCCCATCCACCTTGTGTCAGGTCAACAATGCTCCAGTGGAGAGAGAATATGGAGCCACTTCATCCCCGGGAAGCACTCAGCCCTTTGGCCAAGGCATCGTCTGTGCCAGCCCTGCTTCTCTCACCTGGGGAGGGTTGGGGGTGGGGGGTGGCAGGCATTCTGCAGGGCTGCTGAGAGGGGTAGGAGAACAATGGCATTGGCTCTCCAACTCAGGTTAATGAATGCTTTCAAACAGGCCTCGTTTTCGGGCCTGCGGAGGTTAATTACAGAGAACTGTACTGACAGACGGCCAAGCTGATTTTATGCAAATGAGGTTTGCGTGTGTAATGGATGCATGGCTAAAATAACGCTGCAAACCCAAGAAGAGGAGAGGCACGTAAATCACTGCCGTTGCTTAACCACAATGTCGACAATAATCCCTTCTAGTGAAGCCAGTAGTTTGAGCTGCACTCATACTGACACTGTAGGGATGTAAGAAAATATCAATACACTTGAGTCTCACGATATTACATTTCCGTATCGATTATTGCATCGATTCTCATTTCATTTCTAAATAGATTTCAGATAGATATCGATATGATAATGTTTGATATTGTTGGCTGTATCCTACCCCCCAGCTGCCTCAACCCACATGCATGCAAATGATCTCAAATAAACTCCCAGGTTCACAGATAACAATAAAAGTGATACAGAGCCAGAAAACACATAAGCAAATGCATCTTGGCAGTCCAGAGAGCACCGTTCAAGACTGTTCTGTCCGACGAGAATGGATATGCCTGCTCCGTGTCCCTCGCTCTCCCTGACAAACCCAGCAAGGATTTTCCAGGCTTGCAGCGGCACTCCTCTATTTGTCCTCATCTTTACAGGAGGCTGACAAGATGACATTTATCCATTTTTCATGAACAGGCCTCTGCGTGTGCGCCCAACAAACAAATCAATTTCCCAGCGGTAGATTACTGAGGAGAAACAATACGGAGCCGCTGGATGGGCCCCGACAGCTGGAAGAATTAATAGAGGTGAAAACTCAAGGCGTCTCAGTCCAGAGCGTTTGGTTTTGAGCAAGTCTGTGTAGTCTGAACAGAGTTTATTCCCAGAACTGTTGACAGAACCGTTTTATCTCAAGGGACTTTGGGGCACAGCCTGCACAAACCGGAATCTCTGCAAACAAGACCCTGCAGGGAATATCTGACACCTCATCAGGCAATCTGTTGTATGCTATTTGAGTCCAATCTGTCTAAAAGATACATATTCATCTTGGGAACTCATCAGAATGCAGTGACAGATGATGGTAAGCCCAACTTATGTTCAGACCCTTCATTACAGCTTGAAACACAGAAACAGCATCCTAAGATTAAGTCCTCAAGACAGTTGCTGATGCTTATACTTTGTAACTCAAATCACGAACAGATCACTTCATCTCAGGGCTTTTAAGGCATTGAAGAACCACACGTAGGTTCCCCAGCATTCTCCACCCAAGTTGCAAATCAATTACTTCTGATAAGCTCTCTGAAATGCTTGGCCGCTTGCACGGATTCTTGGGGCAACCAGTCAATCTTACGTTCTGTCTTAAGTACTGCTGGGGGTCTGTAGACGTTCAAGGCACTCCATGGACATATCTTACAACTGATGCAACAATACCTCCAGATCAGACAGAGATGTTTGGTGGAGTAAAAGCACAGCCACGGCACAGTAATCAGAGCACAAAATCAGGGATTGGCTGGCAGGGAGGGAGAACTGTTTAAGAGAAGAACTGAAACACGGTGCGAAATAAGACACAGGCTGCTTTTGTGGCTTTCTTGTAAAAGATCTGAACAAGCAGGTGTTTGTGTAGAAGATGTCAGGGGTGGGTAATGCAGGTCCTGTAAGCCTAGCAGTTCTTTCTTTGCTCACGCAGTGTTCAAATCTCACATTTAAAGTCCTGAGAAGGGATAATACAGATACATACATAAAAAAAAAATAAAGTTGTTTATTTTTATTTGGACCATGTCAGGTATTTTGAAAAATGTGTTATGAATAGCTTTGTCAATTACAAATAATTCATCAAATATCTTTGTTTTCAGCTCAAAAACACTCTGGATGATCAATTTCCAACATGATTTTTGAGATATGAAGTGGTCAACAAATATTTAATTTCTGTTAATATTTACATCTTAAATGAAGACAGATTTGAGTAGAATAGGATCTCCTGAAAATAATATTTGCATGTGTTACTGTCACATTAAAGTACTGAAACTTTCACTTTCACAGAAATGCCTGTAACCATGTATTATAGACTATAAATTTTAAGTGCAGTTCTGGGTTTCAGAGGTGGACCTTTCTGCTCCAGCCTGCACACAACCCCCCCCAGGCACTCGGAACAAAATCCTGGGTCAGATTTTGACTTGCTGGACCACCTCTGGAAGATGTTGAACAGAGTGATCAAAAGGCTTTCAGAAACTAACACCAGGCTTCACGGTTAGATTGTTACTGGCGCTTTCCAGCAAGTTGCTCATTGGTCACTGATAATGTGGACAATGCATTCCAAAACCTGTTGACTCGGAAAAAGGTGGCCCCATCACTGACCGACCTTCAGAGCTTGCCAGATTATAGAGGAGTGTTGCCACAATTAGTGATCCCAGAAATTACTCAAGGCTTTTTCTCCTGATCTGCTCTGAATTGGATGCATTCAACCATCAGCTAATCACAAGCATTCGTAAATATTAACTAACGTTCAGTCAGAGAATGTGATAAAATTGGGAATTTGGGAGGGTGGTTTTGCACTGAGAAGTGAAAGAGTACTCCTTCATTTCCATCACTCCTTCACTTCCATCCTCAAGACACTCGTCGTGTGTTTGAGAGGAGTGGTAGATAGTTTGTGTATTTGGAAATGACTGATCTATGTTGATTTATAAATTGATTTATACCATCAATTAGCATACCTGTAGTCACTGGGGATAACGCGGTTATTTTATTAATAGTATTAAGGGATCACGATAAACAGGGTCTAATGCGTGTGATTAATACACACCTCCCTGCATAAAAACGACACTTCTATAATTAATTACTGTGAAAAACAAAACACAGGAAACAGTCTTTTATAGGTATCTGAATATATTCTTTAAACGTTTTTGGAAATACAGTGTAAATTGTCTACTGAGCCACTTTGGTTACACAGGCTGTGATATTATGTATTCGGAGCTGCAGAGTATGTCTGTCATCAATGAAACCTTCATTCTTTATTTATGTATTTGATTCATTTTTTCTTCTACAAAGTTATATTTATGGAGGAGACACCACAAACATCCTAAAGCACTGGAGCGGTTTATCTCCATCAGAAACTCAGCCCTTGACTGTCAAATTATGTTCAAATTGTGCTTTACTTTCTGTATTCTATATAACACCATGCGGTGAGCTCTATGCTGTGACCTACGGCGTACTCTATACCACGGCCTACGCTGTACTCCACTGCGTACCCTATGCCATTCCATATGCCATACCCTACACCGCACCATATTGCATGCTCTCAGCTGTGCCCTACAGCACTACACACCCTACACTGTCCCCTACACCATACCCTGCACTGTCCCTTATATCATACCCTGTGCTTTAACTGTTATTGGTCCACATTGGTCCACAGCATTTCTGCCATTGCCCTCTTTATTAACTTTGTTTAAATGGACTGAATCAGTTTAGTCATCCTCCACTGTATGGCACTGCGTGTTTTAGAGGAGTGGATATAGTTGGTGGATTTGGAAATGACTTAATAACAAGAGAAAAAAGAATCTCCACCCCGATTGGCCCTAGATCTGTTTATGATCTGAACTCCTTAACCCACCTTGGAGCAGATTAGGTGTGCAGAAAATGTTGCCATGACAATGTTGGTGGAAAGCTATCTGCTGTAGAAAATCCAGGGTTACATCAAATCTAGTTGACATTGTCTGGCTGAGCAGGAGGTCTGCTTGGTGAGACTGACCTCAGTGTGCTCCAGCGAGCGGCTGAGCTCTGGGGACTGGCAAGGCAATGATCAATTGCTAGGAGGAGAGTGACTGCAAGGCAACGGACTTCGGCCTGTAAATAATGAGAATTTGCTAAATCTCTCCGTCGTGAGGGGTTTGGCATGGAATTGGAATTTATTAAAAATGGATCAACAGAGTGTGCAGTTGCAACACTGCGGCAACATCTAGGGCCGTGCAATTAATTTTCAAGAATTGTGAAATTGTGATTATGCACAGCAGTCTGTGAGCCCATTCCCTCCCACACGTACCCCCACACACAGAACAATACGGATGTCAGGAGTTCACTGTTAGTCCTTGCTTGCTGGTGCAGTTTGTCGTAGTTGTATTTTTGTCCTCTCGGGTTTAAGGTTTCATCTGTTTCTCTGCAGACTTTATTCTCCTCGTTTCACCCTGATCTTCAATGGTCAGGACCACCACAGAGCAGCTACTATGTAGGTGATGGGTCATTCTAAACACAGACACAGCAGTGCTGCTGGACCTTTTAAACACTGTGTCCTATCACTGTTCTAGACACTCCCAACTGTTGCTCGACCTGTGATGTAAAGTCTAAGACAGAAGCTCATCTGTTTCTGAACAGTTTGTGTTGGTCATCCTCTGGTCCTTCATCAGTGCTCACAGGACACTGTTGGCTGATATTTCTGGTTGGTGGACTGTTCTCAGTCCAGCAGTGACACTGAGGGGTTTAAACACTCCAGCAGTACTGCTGTGTCTGATCCATTCATACCAGCGTAACACACACCGGACCATCAGCATGTCAGTGTCACTGCAGTGCTGAGAATGACCCACCACCCACATAATACCTGGTCTGTGATGGTCCTGTGGGGTCCTGACCATTGAAGATAAAGTGAAAGGATAAAATATTAGGCTTCTAATCTAAACTTCCTTCTAATCTATGTGATTTTATACTGTATATCAGAGCGGAAAAAATGGGGGATAAATCCCCCCAGCACTGAGCTGTGGAGCAGTGGAACTGGGTTCTCTGAAACAATGAAGCTCCACCCAGTACTTTTTCTAGGAGCTGGAGTGGCAGAACTAATTTTCCAACCTCAGTGCCTCACTCACTGTTGCGATAAAGCCCCACCTGTATCTGTCTGTATGCAATCAAAATCTTCACACAGCAATGTTCTAACAACTTTTCCCTACACAATAGTGCCTAAACTAACCCCTTCCAGATGCACAAGAAACCAGAGTCCCTCCTATTCACAAAGAAACAGGAGGAGCTGTTCTCAGAGTTCACCACCCAGTCTTTAACTGGGAATTCTATCTCAGGTGGTTCTAGGAGTCTAGACTTAACTGGTTTGCTTAAGAAAGTGGTTCTGATGCCACTACAAATGAACACTAACAAGAGACTATTTCACATATTTTCATGGAATGCAGCCCTGAAACGGGCCCACCCACCCCCCTGGCCCCCACCACATGTCACAAATAAGTTAACAGAGCACTTTCCTGCCTAATGCTGCCCCTGAACCTCCAACAACATTCCTTCATTATGCACTCGGAAGCAGCGAAGGACTACAAAGTGCTCAGAACGGAGCGCATAAACAAAAAGCGAGCACACAGACATAGAAAAACCACCTAAAGAACTTCATTTGCAGAAGCTCCGAGCCGTCGGACCTTTATCCTGCCAGCCTTAAGCGCAGTTCCAAACCATTATTCCTCCTCAAAGCGCTCCAGTCATTGTTATGAAAGAGGTACGTCTGACCGAGGGGTGAAAATGAAAAACAGCTCTCTTGATAGTGAAGCCAATTCTTGTTTTCCATTTCAAATCTTTCCATCTACACAGGGACTCGGCTGGCATAATCACAGACTGTTCAGCTCCGCGGAAAAACCCGAGGTCAAAGCAGAGTCTCCTCCAGCCGAGCTGCAGCGGCGCGGGAACGAGTCGAGTTTTCTTTCTGTTGTTTTTTGTTTTCCTTCGTCTTCTCCCGCAGTAACAGGAGAGCGGTACTGAAGGTGGCTCTGATGAATATTGATACTGAGGCAAGGTTATTTTTACCAGAGCAACTTGTCCGGCTCCACTTCCTCAGCCAACTCTCGATTTGTTCTGATCCAGATAAAAATAAATATATATGTAAAGCTCTCTCTTCTCCAGCCTTAGGGAGTTCAAGGCCGGGGATAGGAGGCTTTCTTCCCTCCCTTTCCATTTTTCCTCAACCCCCCAAGAAAATCCAGGAGATAGACGAACACTTGTTAAAATATTCTTTCTGCAAATTTTCTCCATAAGCTCTCTTGACAATACAGCATATGAAGTAACCTGCAGACTGTATTGTTCTCTCACTGAGGCTGGGAAGACACAGAGAGTGCCTGAAAGACCCCTGTCCTGAAAACAACCCTGTTCTGGGGGCTGAAGTGGGGTTGGTCGATATATGATGGTCGGTAAAAATATTTGATCACCGTTTTTAACTATTAGATCTGAGGATCCGCACTTTCCTAGCAATCACATTTCTCTGCAATACTTTTCTAGGCTTCGTTTCTCAGGAACAGAGTAACCTACAGACACTGAGGGGTTTAAACACTCCAACAGCACTGCTGTGTCTGATCCACTTTTACCAGCGCAACCCAAACTAACAAACCACCACCAAGTCGGTGTTACTACAGTGCCGAGAACGACCACCACCCAAACAGTACCTGCTCTGTGGTGGTCATGTGGGGTCCTGACCATTAAAGATGGGGGTGAAAGGAGGATAATAAAGTATGCAGAGAAACAGGTGAACTACAGTCTGTAATTACACAATTACAATTACAATTACAAAGTGCTCCTGTATATAAGTAGGTAGAAACAACAAGGCTGATTGGTGTAAATGTATGGATATTCTTCAGTTGTATAAACATCTTTAGTTATATATTAGTAGTCAGTACAGATTAGTCTCAGTATATACAGGGCTTTATTGCAACTGTTGGTATAAAGGCAGTTGAGGTTAGGAAGCTTCTGCAGGGGACGAGGACAGTGTCCGCAGCTTGGCTCGGTCTCAGCTCAGAGTGTCTCGCGGGAGGCTGAGAATTTAACAGAAAAGGGAAGGAGTTCAACTGTAGACAGCAGATGGTGCAGGTCCATGTGGAGAGGGGAATTCTGGGTAATTTAACATGCCTCTACCCATGTCCGACATGTGGCCCCCGATGGACTCGAGAGGGAAAGAGGGTGAAACGAACATCAGCTGAGAGCTGCTGGGCTAGAAATCACAGCATGTCTAGAGTGCTGAGTCCCACGCAGCCATTTGGATGTGTGTGTGTGTGTGTGTGTGTGTGTGTGTGTGTGTGTACAGCGTGCTGCAGATGTTTTCATGACTTTCTGCCGATCCTTTTCTTTGGCAGGCACTCTGTTTTCATATCGAGTTAGATGTATACACAACACACACTAACAGAGCGTTATTCATTAACGCTGTTGAACACCTGCCAAGCGCAATTCCTCGAGGTAAACATGGGAATGCCACACCGGGAAGTCTAGAAACCACAACACGAGCACCGCGGTCTTTCTCTGGCAGCTGAAGCGTTCAGATACCTCATCCTCAAAGCCCCAAGATCCTTATTCAGCCAGCACTCCAGAAGTGGAGCGCCAGGCCGGAGCACTTACCTCTCTCCTGAAAAACCACTCCTAGCCATTGTGAAACTTGCAGTGTCCCACACGGCTCAGTGCTGACAGGCTGTCTGCCCACAGGAGTCCAGGGCCTGGAACGAGCTTGAGTGGAGGAGATTTCACAAATACTGGAACAGCTTAGCTTCACATGATTCCATCCCCCAGTGAATGATCTGCACACGCCATGCTTGCCGCAACATATAACATGGCCAAAAGTTTGTGGAAACCCCTTCTAATGAATGCATTCAGCTACTTTACGTTGCACAGCAGGGAGCACCACATCAGCCACTTTACAACCACCTGAGGTACAATAGCAACCATCTGGGATACCATAGCAACTGCCTAGCAGCCATTAAACAACACCAAAAACCTAAAAAAAAAAACAACACTGCAGTCACCTTACAACACTGTGGGACCTGTCACAGCAACTACCGGGGATACCACAGCAACCACCTAGCAACACAGTAGTAACCACCTGGGATACCATAACAGAAACCAGCTCAATGCTGAGGGGTTTTTATACATATATAAAATATATAATAGCTTATGCTTGACATTATAGGTTAGATATTATTTATATATTTGTGTCCCTGTTGGTGAAAATGATGAAACATGTGATTAATAGCAGTATCATCTCAAGACCAACATGATGAAAGCATTAATGTATTGCAGCAAGTTGAAGTGAATTGTCTAGGTATACAGTCAGCCACTGATTGTGCAAGGTCTCCTACTTATAAAGATGAGAGAGGTCTGTAATTTTCATCATAGGTATACTTCAACTATGAGAGACACAATAAGAAAAAAATTCAGTAAATCACATTGTAGGATTTTTAGAGAAGTCAGAAGTACAGAAGTAAATTATGATGGACAATAAGTATTTGGTCAATTACAAACAAGCAAGATTTCTGGCTCTCACAGACCTGTAACTTCTTTCCTCCACTTGTTACCTGAATTAATGGCACCTGTTTGACCTTGTTATCTGTATAAAAGACACCTGTCCACAGCATCAAACAATCAGACACCAAAGTCAACCATGGCCAAGAACAAAGAGCTGTTGAAGGACACCAGGAATAGAATTGTCAACCTGCACCAGGCTGGGAAGAGTAATCAAGTGTGGGAGCAACTGTAAGAAAACGGAAGACATACAAGACCATTGATAATCTCCCTCGGTCTGGGGCCTCACGCAAGATCTCATCCCTTGGGGTCAAAATGATCATGTGAGCAAAAATCCCAGAACTACACAGAGAGACCCGATGAATGACCTGCAGAGAGCTGGGACCAAAGTAACAAAGGCTACCATCAGTAACATATTATGCCGAGAGGGACTCAAATCCTGCAGTGCCAGCCATGCCCCCCTGCTTCAGCGAATACATGTCCGGGCCCATCTGAAGTTCAGAATTTGTTTTAAATAGAACTTTTAGGTATAAACTCAACTCGTCGTGTTTGGAGGAAGAAGAATGCTGAGTTGCATCCCAAGAAAACTAAACCTACTGTGAAGCATGGTGATGGAAACATTATGCTTTGGGGCTGTTTTTCCCAAACACACCGCTCAGGCAACAAAGGAGTATAATTTTTTACTGTGTAAAAAAAAAAAAACATTTCAAGGTCCAGGAGCGGCCTGTACCTCCAGACCTCAACTCCATAGAAAATTTCTGGAGGGAGTTGAAAGTCCATGGTGGCCGGCGACAGCCCCAAAACATCACTGCTCTAGAGGAGATCTACATAATGGAAGCAGCTACAGTGTGTGCAAACCTGGCAAAGACTTGGAAACGTTTAACCTCTGTCATTGCCAACAAAGGTTATGTTACAAAATATTGAGCTCAACTTTTGTTATTGACCAAATGCTTATTTTCCACTATAATTTACAAATAAATTCTTTAAAAATCCTACAATGTGATTTCCTGGATTTATTTTAAATTTTGTCACTCATAGTTGAAGTGTACCTATAATGAAAATTACAGGCCTCTCTCATCTTAGAAGGAGTAGGAGAACCTGCACAAGCAGTGGCTGACTAAATACCTTTTTGCCCCACTGTATATGTGTATGGTGCGGATTAGTAAGCTGCACAGCTTTCTTTTGTGCTCTCAGAGGGTCACCCTCACAATAAACACTCCACTATGTAAGTGTGTGTGTGTGTGTGTGTGTGTGTGTGTGTGTGTGTGTGTGTGTGTGTGTGTGTGTGTGTGTGTGGAAAAAGTCAGAGAGCAGTTCCCCTCGGCAAAGAGACATTTACAACCTTCTACTCCTTTCTCTCTCTCTCTCTCTCTCTCTCTCTCTCTCTCTCTCTCTCTCTCTCTCTCTCTGTCTCTCTCTCTCTTTGTCACTCTCTCACGCACACAGACCCCCACACACACACACTCTTAATCACTAACTCATACTCTCTCTCTGTCACTCTCTCACTCACACACAGACCCACACACAGACACTCATAATCACTAACTCATACTCACTCTCTCTCTCTCTCTCTCTCTCTCTCTCTCTCTCATTCATCTGAACAGTTCATGCTCCCTCACACGGATGCACAAAAGCTCCACCACCACAGGTTTACTTTTTTTTATAAGCACCCTCACAGGAGCTGCAGTGACTGACAGCTGGGTTCATCACTAGTGTGAACATGGGAAATCTCCAAACGCACAGAAGAATGTCTCTCAGTGCGGCATCAGGTGTAATGCAACATGACAGACATCGGCATGGAGTTGTAGAGGTTCCTAATGGTGTCCTGTGATCATCCGTCCCATGCAGCTTGAATGTTCTCACTCAGTTCTGCAGATTGTGTGGTAGGGGTGGAGTGTTGACAGAGCGTCCAATAGCATCCCACACATTTTTCAATCATGGAAAGGTCTGGAGATGCAACTGACCACAGCATAGTATCTATGTTTTCGAGGCGAGCTCTTGAGACAGCAGCAGTATGTGGACGAGCGTCGTCCTGTTGGAATAGTGTGTGTTCAGAAAAGGTTGGACCACTGGTTGCAGGACCTCATTAATGTAATGTTGGACTGTCAAAGTGCCTGCAATGAAGACCAAACGTGACCTGACATCATACAAAATTTCACCCACACCATGACACCAGGCACACAGTGCCTCCACACAGATTTGTTGGTCATCTTCACCAAGACAAATGCGGGTCTCCTTGATGAAGATGACCAGGTGCCATTCTGAGTGACTCCATGACAGTCTGATATGACAACACTGCAATCGGTTCATACCTCCCAGGTGTGAATTTATTTATTTAGTAAGAGAAAGAATATGAGTGACAGAGCGAGAGAGAGAGAGAGAAAGAGAAAGAGAGAGAGAAAGAGAGAGAGAGAAATAGAGAAGGGTGGGAGGAGGTAATGAAGTGCTGTGCTCTGCTCTGAGCGTTTACACTGCTGTGTAATCTCCTGCATCACAGCTGCACAACGTGTCAGCAGATCCAACATGAAGCTGTGCTGTTTCTGCCCCCAACACTCTCTCCATCCATTCTTCATCCATCCTCTCCTCCTCCTCCTCCTCCTCCTCCTTCTCTCCGGTCTGGTGGTGTATTAGGCCAGGCTCTGTGCTGTAATATGGCAGCCTGTGTCCCGGAGCTGCTCCAATAACAAAGCCATGGTTTCTCCCAGCACTCTGCTCCGTGTCACAGCGGCTCCCCGCCGAGTGCAGATGGTACATTGTCTGTGGTTTCTGAAAACATTGGTCCAGCAGCTGCACTTTCTCCAAGCTCTTTATTCCTGACACGTTACTGTCTTAAAGCCCATTCCCAAGATTCTCCCAAGGACTTTGTTCCAACTGACTCAGATGCAGCAGAGCCAACCAGGTAGTCTGAACAAAATTCTGGGGTGGATTTTTACGGTCTGCACCTGGATTACATACACAGGTTACAAATGTCTTGATCAGATCACAAGAAGGGCCAAGCAGTAAAGTATCAGTAACTACACTTCTGCTGATCTTTAACACCAGCTACCGGACTGTGTTTCTGATACAGTGTCAGTAACTACACTGCTGATCTTTAATACCAGCTACCAGACTGTGTTTCTGATACAGTGTCAGTAACTACACTTCGGCTGTTTCCTAAATCAGCAGCTCAGAGTCACGCTCATGCTCCACAGACTGTAACAGGGAGAATGGCCTATCTGCCATTCCCAACCCAGATCCGGAACACTGATACTGCACTATGTACCTTTGGTAGAGCTGCAGGAAAACCTGCTTCTCTCACATCATAGGGGGAGGATCCCAGGAGCAAGAAAAAAAAATTGTCACATATTACCATCTTCATATTCTTATTTTCCTCTGCAGACATAAGAGTGTGTTGATGTAACTTATTTCAGTACTGTGGGGAGGGATGTGGGGGGAGGGTGAAAAATAAAACAGATTGAGGGTGATTCAGAAACAGTGGGTGTGATTTGGCAGTTGGATTTTGGAGTGTCTAAACTGTGGCGGACATCTGTAGTCAGTTTATGGACAGCGAGGGGAAGAACCTCTCCATTTATTAGTCAAAGTGCCTCCACACCATGCCCAGCCCATTTACCAACAGATGATGGTCATTCCAGCCTGCTGCAGTCACCTTGCCAAGTCATACCAACCACCCCACCTCTTCAACCCCTCAACCCCTCAACCCCTCCACCAGTAATGCAGAGCACAATTAGGCTTCGTTTGGATGAAAATGACCCGTAATTTAGTGCGAGACGAATCCTCTCCTCAGAGCCAGGTCCAGCTCCCTCACAGGTAGCCATCATTATGCATCAGTGGGGGAAAAGGCCAGTTTAATGGAGCTGCGGCCATAAACATCCCTCATCACTGCCCACTGCTGCTGCTGGACTTCCTGCACACATTTACCCGGGGCATCTGCTCACTCTGCTGTCTCTTTAACTGACCTCCCGCCCCTTGTTCATCCTGTAAGATGTATGTAGGTGGAGAAGATTCAAATCAATGCCAAACAGAGCTCTCCGCCAGATAAACAAACTCTTGCCCAGGAGCAGTTTCACAAAATTCAGATCAGACCTCATCTACGCTTGTAGATCTACAACTCTAATCCTAAATCTGAACATATTATTCATACCTATACATATCCATACCAACCCACAGCATCAACACTCCTATACCCATTAACACCCTTATACATGTACTAATACCATACCTATCCATACCAGTACCCACTCATACCCATCAACACCACACTTTATCATACCCATTAAAACATACCTACATTCATCCTAACATAACCATACACATCCACTAATACCCTACGCTCTTTAACACCCTTATATACCCATTAATGACCATACCCATCCATACACATTAATACTCGTATATTCCCATTTAGACCAGTTCATTCCCAGGAATGCCTATACCCATCCATATCCATATATGCCCTTATTTACCCATTCACTTGCATTAATGCCTATACCCATCTATACCCATTAGAGTGTAAACAGAACAGAAGGTTCTCCAGCAAAGGTGAAGAGAATGAGGTCACTGCTCACGGCTCATATCCCTCACTAAAGTGTAATGAGGCAGCAGATATGCTCTTCTCACCCACCGTCAGAACCGCTGACAGAACCCACAAAGCTTTCACCCAAACATCACTTTACACAGAGAAACTGATTGCAGCCCCGTCACCTGGAGGAGGTACAGATGTTGCACAGCTCAGCAGCAGCTGATGAAGGTGTAGCACACCTGTGAATGAGATTCTGCAGATACGGTTCAGCACACACACACTCGTCTCCTCGGCGAGGGGTGCTCTGACTGTGCTGGAAACACGGGGCACCATCTGTCCAGCCTCAACGGGGCGCGAGAAAACACAAGTGTGCATGTTTAGAATTTGGGGGGTGGGGGGGGTTTGCATCCACACATTTTGGCACAGCCAACTGCCCCCAGCCCCATCGTTTCAGAGATGTTACGTAAGGAGCAGAGCTGGACTGGGGGGAGAAATTCGTTGTCACCTTCGAGACGCGCAGGAAACACTCGACTCCCCAGCAACAAGAGTCTGTCCCACTGATCCACCAGCTCCAACAGGACATCGGCAGACACCACATCAGATTAGCTCTCTGAAAGGAAGCGTACAACAGGACTCAGGCAGAGGGAAGAGAGAGAAGTGTGTCACTGACAGGACTGATAGACTGTATGGGCAAAAGTATTGGGACACCTCATTCATTGTTTCTTCTGAAATCAAGGGTATTTAAAAGAGCTGATCCTGCTTTTGATGGAGTAACTGTCTCTACTGTCCAGGGAAGACTTTCTCCAACACTGCTTTGAGGATAGGATTGATTGATTCTTACATTCCTTGTACAGTGCCTTGCGAAAGTATTCACCCCCCCTTGGCTTTTTACCAATTTTGTTAAAACCTGTGTTTTAAATCTGAATTCTATGTGATGCATGTGTACAAAAAACTTGAAGTGAAATGAGAAAAATGAAAATTGGCATGTGCATATGTATTCACCCCCTTTGCTATGAAGCCCTAAATAAGTGAGGTGCAACCAATTACCTTCAGAGGTCCATCTGTGTGCAATCTAAGTGTCACATGATCTGTCAGTATATACACAGAGGCTGCAAACCACTAAGCAAGAGGCACCACTAACCAAACAATGCTATGAAGACCAAGCAGATCTCCAAACAAGTTGTTGAGAAGTACAAGTCAGGGTTTGGTTATGAAAAAAATATCCAAATCTCAGATGATCCCCTGGAGCACCATCAAATCCATTATCAACAAATGGAAAGAAAAAGGTAAAACAACAAAGCTGCCAAGAGAGAGCTGCCAACCAAAACTCTCAGACCAGCCAAGGAGGGCATTATTCAGAGAGGCAGCACAGAGTTCCTGAGCAGAGACTGGAGTATGTG